>OX336376.1:43497846-43723759 GCA_946902895.1 Fragum fragum | reverse complement strand
CAAGTTCTAGTTTTACCTGAGAAATCATTGAGGAAAAGAAGAAATTGCTTGTCAAATGTATTTCTTCTTATTCCACATTTTCTACCCTTCTGAATG
Source organism: Fragum fragum (assembly GCA_946902895.1). Lineage (NCBI taxonomy): Eukaryota > Metazoa > Mollusca > Bivalvia > Cardiida > Cardiidae > Fragum > Fragum fragum. The sequence continues at coordinate 43,723,663 of OX336376.1, read as the reverse complement.
ATTATTTTTCATGTAAAATCTTATTTAAACCATTCACACACAAAGACACTTTTTGACGTCCCTCAAGAAAAACAACTGGAAAAACATGTGTAAAATGAAGAAATTGCTTGTAACAAGCATTTTCTTCATTTTCCACAATATTTTCTACTGATAGTTTGAAAAAATCTGAAACTTCATAAACTTGAAATTGTTGTCTGCGCACTTTTTGATTTGGACCACTCTAAATTTTTGTTGTGTGGGAATGCTTTAAATTGTTGTCTGCAAACCCCTTGAATTTGGAACAGTCTAAAAATATTGTAATATTTGGTTAAACCTATCAATACTTAAGCAGGAAACAGTTGTAACTGCCCGCAGTTACAACTGTTTCACAGTGAACCATCGATATAACCTATGTACAAATTAACTGTCATCATATAACATTTTTTGAGAACGTCATTTATGACCTGTCATTGTGATTTAGTCTGAGTCATGGTCTTGCACTTCAGTGCATGTTATACATGTCCTAGACTGTTAACCCATTTAACCCTTTCCTGTTCAAACCCGGGATTTTACATCGTAGTGATTTTATATTTGAGAAAACATGGTAAAAGAAGAAATTACTTGCAACAAGCAATTTCTTCTTTTTCCACAATATTTTCCACCACACAGGATGGCAAAAATGGCATCCCAATTTTAACTGGAGTCTGTAACTTCTTTCAATTTAGACAAGTCTGAAATTTCAAGACATATGATCCTGTCTTTTACACCTCTCAAGAAAAAAGCTGGAGAAAACATTGTAGATATCGAAGAGATAGCTTGTAGCCATTCACAATCAATATCTTTTTTTCCCAGAAACTTTTTTGTCAGAAAAATGTCTTAGGATTCTTAAAAGTAAGGATATTTTTTAAAAGAGTTAAACATGGATGATTTTATAAGGTGGATATGCTCTGACCATATTTCCTAGATCCTGAATAAATAGTTTTATGATTTAGCAACAATAACCTGTTACTAGACAACAAAATTTTAGATTAGTCCATATTGAAAGAACAGCCATCATAGCGCAGTCGGTAGCGCGTCAGCCTAATAATCTTCAGTCATGGGATGTCAGGGGTTCAATCCTTGCAGCGGCAAATATTCTTCCCGACCTTTGTCTCTCACCAATGGGTGGATAATCGTAAACCTAAGTGGGATAGCAGCTGGAGGCTAGGAAAGGATGTAATGGTAGTACTGGGGTGAGAAATACCAGGAATCCATTGTTAGGTGCTCCAGCCGCCGCAATATGGCTGAAATACAGTTAAAGCAGCATTAAGCCCAATTCAATCAATCAACCATATTGAAAGAAGTTTTTTTTTCATTTTTCACATTGTTAATCAAAATTCTTTTCTTTCGGATTGATTAAGAGCAGGGTTGTATGGGAATGGGTTAATCAAGACAAGCTTTGGAAAACATTGTGGATAATGAGGAAGTTGCTTGTTTTGAGTAATTTTATTCATTAACCATCATGTTTTGTACCCAAAATAACAAAGGTTTTAGCCCTTGTCATGCTGTATAAATTACCTTACTGAATTGCTGTCAAATCAAAGGGCTGAAAGCACTTGTAGATCTTGTTGTTCAAAAATCAATATTTCTTTAAGAAATCAACTTCCTAAACAACTCTGGCAGGAAAAGTACAAGCAGGAGGTTTAGACTAAGATCAGCCTGCACATAAGTGCAGTCTAATCTTAGTCTATACCTCCTGCCAAAACTGGAATATTCCGGGTTCAGCATGACAAGGGTTAACATTTCATTAACTTAGTTGATAAATATTTCATTTTCTGAATCGTTTTTCCCACAGCTTTTTCAGAGGCTTGAAAAGTGTGATTGTGAGGAAATGGCATAACCCATTACCAGACAAATAAATAGCCTGGTCCGAATTGAAAGAAGGTGCAGAAGACAATTTTAAGTTGATGGCATCCTAAATTTTTTTGTCTTTTTGGGTAGAAAACAATGTGGAGAATGAAGAAATTGCTTAAGACAAGCAATTTCTTAATTTGGCCGAATGTTTTCCAAAAATATTTTTAAGTGCATAAAAAAAAAACAACACAGGATATTGCTCATAGAACTAAGAATTTAGAACACTTGAAGTAAAGTTTAGAATTATTAGATTCGATTCGATAAATTTTTAATTTATATGTATTACTAAATTCTGATTAGCTTGGGGCTGTCAGTTTAACCCTTGCCTGTACAAACCCAGGATTTTACATCTCTGTGATTTCATACTTGAGACATTGTTGAAAAAGGAGAAATTGCTTGTTATAAGCAATTTCACCTTTTTCCCTCAATATTTTCTACCATATAGGAAGGTTTCATTTCAAATTGTATCCAATTTTCATTGTCGTCTTAAACCTCATTGAATTTGTACAAGTCTAAAATGTAAAAAAAAATAGGTAAGGGTTAATGTTCAAATATTTATACCTTTGACAGCTTTGTGTTACATAAGTTACCTAAAAGTTATAATTACCCAATCTAGTGATGCAACTATATCAGCAATTATATCTTTAACCCATTAACCAAAACTATGAGTTTAATCCGTTCCCACTCAATGATGTTTTTCTACGTCTTTCATGAAAAAAAGCTTTGAAAAACATTATAGAAAATGAAGAAATTGCTTGTTACTTCTTCATTATCCACAATGTTTTCCACTCTCAATGACAAGGATGTTTAAAGCTCCATTATCTTTAAATTATCCCCAGCATCTTCCTTGAATTTGGACCAGTCTACATTTTATATTAGTTTTAGATTGTCGTCTGCAACTCCTTTCAATTTGGACCAGTCTAAAATTGCGTCATCTGGTAATGGGTTAAAGCTGCCATTTGGTCAATTGTAAAGAGATGATACAGTAGTAAGCTTTAATCAAAATGATGCATTATCTAGACCACATTTACATTATATCTCAACAACAACAACAAAAAAACCCAACAACCCAAACCGGTCAGGTTGTAGATATATGAATAATAAATAATTCACTATCCAAATATTACAGATATGAAATAACAATTGTCTGGGTCAGCTTGTCACACTGTAATCACTAACTGTTCTCTCACCCTCTCATTTCCAAGTGCAGAGCTACATTTAACCCTTTACCAGACAACAAAAGTTAAGACTGGTTGAAATTGAAGGAAATTGCAGACAACAAAATTTCATACTGGAATTTAAAAAGAATCTTTGTCTTTTTGGTTAGAAAACATTGTGGATAATGAAGAAAATTTTTGTTACAAGCAATTCCTTCATTTTCAACAATGTTTCCCAAAGAATTTTTTACACGCATAAAAAGGAGGGATAGTGTGGGAATGGGTTAAATGGGCCCAGTGCATAGCTTTTCCAAGATTATGCCAGTTTATTATATACCTTGCCGTGAAATCTTTGGATTTCACAGTGTAATAAATTTTGATATAGTCACTGGAGTTCGATATTTTAATGAAATATGAAATAATAAGGTATATTATAAATAGAATAATCAACTGTTTATTCCAGATATGAAAAAAAAAGAATTCACTCGGATGCGGTGTTAGGTGTTATTAAAACTTGTGCTGCGCACTCGTTTTTTCAACGCCTAACATCACATCCTAGTGAAATATTTTTTCATATCTGGAATAACCAGTTGATTATCCTCTAAGCAATACCTTTGTAATAACCCTTTAAGAGATGAAGAGAATATTTTTTGTTTTCATGGAGGTATTTTGTGGGGATGGGTTAAGATTTATGCTCTTGACAAATAAAAATTAGAGAAATTATACTGAGACTTTATTCCTGTAAATTTGCTGTTATATAGGCTTTAGTATTTCACAAACGCATATTGATCAAGCTTTTGTTTAAGCCCTGATTATATAAAAAAGCTTAATTCAATCCCAAACAATGATGCTTTTTGATACCCTGTAAGAAAAACAATTGGGAAAACATTTTGTAAAATGAAGAAATCGCTTGCATATCGCAATGTCTCCATTTTCCACAATGTTTTTCAACTAGAAAGTTGAAAAAATCTAACTTCATATACTTTTGTCATTTTCAACTGCTTTCAATTTGGGCCAATCTAAATTTTGCTGTTTGTTCATGGGTTAAATATAATCTTCTTATGAAAAAAATATTTTACATCATTCACACATCAGATGAATTGACTATGTGATTAAGAGGTAAAGAATATGAGATTAAGGAGCAATTTACTGTAATCCCAATGTATAAGTTCATTATTGATTACCCCCAAATACTTTAAGGTCAGATTAACCATTATATCTTAATCCTCGATATCTTAGAAGACAGTTGAAAAAAACCCCAAAAAACTCTTAAACCATGACCAGACTGTACAACCAATGACCAGACTTTACAACAATGACTAGAATGTACAACTCATGACCAGATTGTACAACTCATTACAAGACTGTACAACCCATGACCAGACTGTTTCACCAATGACCAGACTATACAAGCCATGACCCCACTGTAAAACCAATGACCAGGCTGTACAACTCAAGATCATGGGTTCGAGCCCTGGGCTGACCATATCAACTAACTAATTAATTGTCTTTCGGATGAGACATAACCCGTGGCCCTGTGTGATGATGCTATCCATCGAGCACGTTAAAGAACCAGGTGGGGCTCTCAGTAGTTTCGTCCTGTATCCTTGCACTATCCCCCGTAACAACTAACTGTCTTCGGGGGGCGTCGCTCATATGGGCATGTGCTACGGTAGCGACGATAAATAAGCAGAAATACACATACAACCCATGACAAGACTTTACAACCCACTACCTGCCTGTACAATTTTACAAAAACTGAAAGAGAGAGAGAGGCTGCAGACCAAATTTTAAAGTGCCTCAAAATTAATAATGATAAAAAAGGAGTAAATATGGTATAAGAGAAGAAAAGCTTTCAATTCATTCCCACACAATCCAGCTTTTAACATCCTCCCCATCCCTACAAAACATTTTTGAAAATGGAGATAACTGCGATTTCTCCATTACCTATAAGTTTGTTTTCTATCCCAAATTGGACAATGTTGTTTTTAAATTCATCAACTAAAAACTGTTGTCTGCACCTTCGAGTATTAATTGGACCTATCTAAAATTTTGATGTTTGATAATAATTGGGTTAACTAGCCATTCCTTCTTTTGTGTAATATATTTCTCTGTGACTTTTCTTTGGGCATCAAATTGAGAGATTATGTGATTAACTCATAACCAGATGCCAAAATTTAAGACTGATCCAAATTTAGACGGAATTTGATAGTTAATGGAAATTTATGAATATTTGGCTCCTGGGGTAGAAAACAGTATGAAAAAATGCTTGTTAACAGCAATTATTTCATTTGCCTTGATGTTTTTGTCAGCTATTATTCTGAAAGGACATAAGAATGCTGGATTGTATGGGAATTAATTAATAATGCAGTATACAAGTAGTATATCCATGTTCTATAATAGCCGAGCATTCTTCTTTGTCTAAATTCTCGTATTTGCTATTTAAGAAAGTTTTCAGTATACCAAAGTTGTATTATCTAAAACTATTACCAAAAATATACTGCTGTTGTATTTAATGAGCTGCAGAAAATTTGCTATGGACACAACTGTCACACAAGGTATATTAGGACACAGAATTTCAGAAATAACTTGTAAACAAATATTTCTTTAAAACAGTATAGCCGCTGTCATAAAGCAGTCGGTAGTGTGTCAGACTCCTAATCTTCAATCATGGGATGCCATGGGTTCGTTCCCCGGCGTTGACACATATCCTTTCTGACATTTTCTCTCACCAATGGGTGGATAATCGTAAACCTTAGTGGGAAATACCATGAATCCATTGTGCTCCGGCCACTACAATATGACTGAAATACTGTTAAAAGTGGTGTTAAACCCCATTCAATTAATCAGTCAATCAATTTTTTCTTGCCATTTTTATACTCTATTTTCCAATTTAAATGTCTTCTGAATTTTCTCTGTCTTTTTCCTCTTTCTTAAAGATAAAGATTCATCAACTCAAAATCAAATTTATTTTTCTGTGTGCAGATATTTTCTCAACATTTAGATTGTTTTGTAACTTATGTCAGTCTTGTAGCCAATATATTGATGTGCTAATATTCAATTAGTCACTGTGATAAATGGGTTAATTATTGGAAAACCTGTTGCTTTAGAGTTTGCAACCTAAATTACAACAAAGAGACTTTGGTCTCATGGAAAACAGATGTTTTGTGATGTTGGTTAACTCAAGTGATGTTATAGGTCCTTTGTTTACCAGATGAAACTGCGTATATCTATCATGATTCAATGAAAAAATATTTGACCGAATTATAAATATCAAATATGCACCAGACAATTCCAGTAATGAAAATAGCCCCACTTTCTAGACAACAAAAGAAATTAGATATGACCTATATAATTGAAAAATTAAAAGAAATAGAGCTATACAGAGTGTATCACAAATACCCCTTGTCATGCTGAGCCCCGAATACTCCTGTTTAAACAGGTGGTTAAGACAAAGATCTGCCTGTACATATTTGCAGTCTGATCTTGGTCTATATCTCCTGTTTGATTGATTGAAGCTGATGTTCTTTATAACATTAGTTTTCAAAGTAAATTATGACGCTGAACCTTTGATTTTAATGCATTTCCTACCACAATTTTATTCAGCATGACAAGGGTCAATACTGGCTTGTGAATGTAATACACATACTGTGTTGGCGACAGAAAATAACTTTGAAATTTATTTGCATTTTCTGTGCAGGAAAGCTTTTCAAAATGGCCTTGTGAACTATTCTGAAATTATCTGTAGAGGCGTCTGTAACAATTTTAATCAAGATTTTAGGATTTTTAGCAGGGAAATTTTGTCTTTGAGAGCTGTAAAGCCTTTAATCCATTCCCACATTATGATGCTTTATGACACCCCTCGAGTTAAACAGTTGGGAAAACATAGTGCAATATGAAGGAATGGCTTGTAACTCTTCATTTTCACAATATTGAAACAATCTAAAATTTCATAAACTTTAAATTTGCAACTCCTTTCAATTTGGACCTGTCTAAATTTTGCCTTCTGGTAATAGGTTAATGCATTGGTTTTTGAATAACGGATGCTTTCTGTCCAATAATAGTTAGGCACTTTTTATATATCCCCTAAAACTATGTTTTTACGCATATACATGTATAGGAGTCAGCTTGTCTGTGGGTTTTTCGGTCCGTCAGTCTGTTTGTAGTATTTTCTTGTATGCCCATTTTCTTCTAATCTATGGGATGGATTTGAATCAACTCTTACAAGAGCATTTAGTATCAAGCAAAGATGCTTCAAGGATTTTTCGTTGAAGTTCAATTCACTTTTCCTAGAGATATGACCCTTTGATTAAGAACCCTGTCTACTCATTTCCTCTTCAACTATGAAATGGATTTGATAAAAATTTCACTTGCGCATTCAGTATTAGCCAAAGATCTGCATACATTTGTTATGTTTATGGTCCGCTTACTTTTCTTGGGGGGTGGGGGATGGAAGCTATTAAACAGTTTAAGCAATCGTCTGGTTTAATTTACAAACACTAATAGATTTTGTTTGCAAATTCTTTCAATTATGACCAGTCTAAAATATTGTCATCTGTTAATGGATTAACCCATTCCAACACAAGCCCTCCTTTTCACGCCCCTCAAGAGAAAAAGCTTTGGAAAACATTGTGGAAAATGAAGAAATTGCTTGTATCAAGCAATTTCTTCATTATACACGATGTTTTCTATCCAAAAAGACGAAAAAAATTTAAATTCCATCAACTTGAAATTGTCGTCTGCAGCTCCTTTCAATTTGGACCGGTCTTAAATTCCACTGTGTTGGAATGGGTTAATAAACTTTGTGAAATTGCTTCAATTACAGTCTATTGTTATTGCATCATTCAGTTGTCTTTGCCACATATATAATAATGTAAACACTACTGTAAAAACGATAATGTGAAATGATGATAAGCACACAAATTAAGAAATAACATAGACTTATCCAGACAATACAATTTTAGATAAATTGAAAGAAGTTTCAGACAACATTTCAGAGTTTGCTAAAATTGGAAATTAAGTTTCAGTTGAGGTAGAAAATATTGTGAGAAAAGGAGAAATTGCCAGTAACAAGAGTTTTTTTTTTCGTACTATTAACAAGATTTAACCAACTTGTAGCAAAAAGTTATATTTGAAAATAATTCGAATTAGAAATACACAATAAAAGGTTGGGCTGAAAACTGACTGATAAAGATTAATTACTACTGAAAGAGACGAGCCACTTAATCTTAGCATTGCCGCTGTCATAGCTCAGTTGGTAACGCGTCAGACTCCTAATCTTCAATCATGGGATGTCATGGGTTCGATCCCTAGCAGCGGCACATATTCTTTCTGACATTGTCTCTTACCAATGGATGGATAATCGTAAACCTAAGTGGGAAAGCAGCTGGAGGCTAGGAAAGGATGTAGTGGTAGTACTGGTGTGAGAAATACTATGAGTCCATTGTTAGGTGCTCTAGCTGCTGCAATATGACTGAAATGCTGTTAAAAGTGGTGTTAAACTCATTCAATCAATTAATCATTAAACTAAGCAACATTTTGATACTTCAGTATTTGGTTTAAGTGAACCAATTTCCTGCTAAATATTTATCCCCATTTCACTTCACCTCTGTTCATGATTAGATCAATGTTGTGTTAAAAAGAATATTCCTTATTTAACAGGTGGTAGAGACAAATTTCAGCATGCAAAAATGCTAATCCTACTTGTTTTTCCTTTTCAATCCAGTTGTTTAACCCATTCCCACACAAGGAAATTTTAGACTGGTCCAAATTGAAAGAAGCTGCAGATGACAATTCCAAATTGAAGGAAATTTAAATTGTTTCAATTTTTTGGATAGAAATTATGTGGATAATGAAGAAATTTCTTGTAACATGCAATATTTCTTCATTATCCACAATGTTTTCCAAATGCTTTTTCTTGAGGGGCATTAAAAAAAACAAAAAACTGACCAGCAACATGGACTTTCAGCCCTGTGATTCTAAACAATTCTTATTCCATTCCAATGCAGTGACCCTTTTTGACGTCCCTCAAGAAAAGGCCTTTTGAAAATTATGTGAAAAATGAGGAATCCTAATAATAATAATACATAAGTCTTTACTTAATGAGGCAACACAGTTGGGTTAACCCAGTCTTCCCTGTGGACCTCTTGTAACAAGCAATTTCTTCAATATGCATATTATTTTCAGCCTAGAAAGATGAAAAATCTATAAAAAATGTGAAATTTAAATTGCTATCTACAACTCCTTTCAATTTTAACCATTCTAAAATTGTATTGTTTAGTAATGGGTTAAACAGAATCCTTTCAGCATTAAATTGGTTAATGTCTAAGCAGTCGAGTAGACGTAACATGTTGCTCATAATTGCAGTGTCATTGTAATGCATACATGTTAGCAACCATCAGGTACAGTTACTTGCAACCTGTTGATATTGCATCATGCAATGGTCAGTTTGTATCGTTACATCATCTTGTCAGATGGACAAGACTGGGCAACTTTATTATGTTGACCACACCTCTTTTATTGGTTATATAACTGCAGTCAAGATCTAATTGATAGGTGCATTGAAATATTGAATACCAATTGTATGACCAATTTAGATCTAATTGGTATTTGCACTGTGCATATAGAGTACAAATATTTTTATACTAACAGTTTTGAATAATTCATAAGTTCTTTGGCATAATTACTTTAGTGATATTTAGATGGAAAGCACTTATTTGGAACTGAATAGTTTGCGTTCCATCTATGAGTAACAAGTTCATTATTTGGTAACATAGATTAAACAGAGTGAAGTTATGTAACATTTGTTTGCAAACTTATTGTAAAGCTTTAATCTCTGTTAAATGTGCCTTAAGTGGATTTGAAAACAGTTATGTATGCAGATACACATGTGCATTGTGTACTTGTTTATATTGAGGTCATTCTGAACTAGTGACCTACTGGACCGGACCAGACAAATTTTGATTGGATGACTCTTTTGTGAACCTAGTTGTCATTGGTTACAGATGGTGCTTTATTCAAAATAATAGATGAGCTGTTATGTGTGATGTTTACATGAACTATTTATGCAAGGGAGAGTGATCAAAGGGAATACCATTTTGTGACCAGCAAAGAGAAGAATACAATAAATAGACAGGATGGCTTTTAGAAAGGCCTTGTAGTTTTTTATTCTGGCAATATGAGGAACAAGAGGATTGCATCACTTCCAAAATACAGGATCTTTGTTACGGACAAAAATGTTAGGAAATTAAACATAACTTCTGGTGACTGATTAGTGAAAAATGTATCCTAATTTATTCTCAAGTTGTTAATTTAATGAATAAAAATAGTGCTATTTCGAATTGTAAAATGTTAGCATAATATATTGACTGGATCAAAGCATAAACTGATTGGTTCAATGCCAATGTTATTTGATAAAATACCTCACAGAAATTTACAATAGAAAAATCTTGAAATTCCAATTTGTGACTTAATAATCTACTTTTGCATTCATATGACTCCAGACTGATATAATTCAGAAAGAAGGAATTTACTATTGATTTGTATAAAAAAAATAAAAGAATGGAAGAACCAAGTGATGAGTTTGTGCTCATCAGCAATGTTGATGGGACATTTTACACTCTGGAACAAAATGTTCAGACAAAAACAATTGATATTTATCAACTATTGTTGGGTAAGTCTAAGGTGTTTTTTTTTTTTGTTCATTCATTGCATTGTTTTAGTTTCTTTTGATATATGTTTGAATATGAATAACTCTGGAAAATCTCAACATACACCAAATGACGGAGTATTCTGAATGAAATTTATCAAAAAAAATGACAATAGCTATTTCATTATTTTACAATCCTGTTGCAGAAGAAAAATTTCTACTCTTTCTTCTAATGCTATCAACCCAATATATTTTTATCTCAACTATTTTAAGCCACTGTCATAGCACATTTGATAGCGCGTTAGACTCACAATCTTCAATCATTGGGTGTCATAGGTTCCATCCCTGCCAACAGTACATATCCTTTCAGACATTTGTCTTTCACCAATGGGTGGATAATAGTAAAGCTAATTGGGATAGCAGCTTGAGGCTAGGAAAGGATGTAACGGTAGTACTGGTGCGAGATATACCAGGAATCCATTGTTAGGTGCTCAAGCCACCACAATATGACTGATAAGTCGTTAAAAGGAGAGTTAAACCCCATTCAAATAAACAAACTCAACCTTTTTAGAGAAAACTTGAGGTAATCCTGTAGCCTTCAATATATTGAATTCCTTCAAAACTGCTGAAATCATAATCCTATGATCTTCAGAGGCGTAGCCCGAAGGGGTTGGGGTCCATCTAGAAATTAATGATTTTTAAAGCGACATCTTCCACCAAATCAATGGGCCAATTTGAACCAAATTGGCAGAAATACTTCTGTAGTAGTATATCTTCACATTACTTCCTTGAGCCCTGAAACTTGTCATTTAGAAAATGTAGCCGCCGTCATAGCGCAGTTGGTAGCGCATCGGACTTTCAATCTAGAGGTCCCGGGTTCGATTCCCGACGTCGGCACTCATCCTTTCCAACTACTTGTCTCCCACCAATGGATTGATAATCGTAGACCTATGTGGGATAGCAGCTGGAGGCTAGGAAAGGATGTAATGGAGATGCTTGTGTGAGAAATACCAGGAATCCATTGTTAGGTGCTCCAGCCGCCGCGATATAACTGAAAGATTGTTGAAAGCGGCGTTAAACCCCATTCAAACAAACAAACAAAAACTAATTAGAAAATGTTTGTGGAATTCATATGAACATCGCTAAAATCTTGACTTTTGGATCTCCAGGTACAAAGCCAATATATAAATATAGTATAGTTAGGCCCGCTTGTATTATTATCCATAACTTAACATTAAATTTAGCCCTTCTGTTTAAGTAAGATTTTTAGGTCATCTGACCAGAGGTCTTTGTAACCTAGTGCAATCATGTTTTGTCCTTCTTGTGTGTTAACTTTCACATTTTTTACTTCTTAAGAACCCTTGGACAGATTTCAATCAAACTTGGCAGGAAACATGCCCCATGGGAAGACACTCCAGTTTTGTACACATAATAGAGTTATCTCTACTTTGGGCCCTATAAGGGGCAAAATTGGTACATCTGAATTTTTAAATAATCTTTTTGTAAAAAAATAGCATTCGGATTGGATTCACATTTGGTATGGACTTTGGGTCAAAATTTGCCAATCAGTTAGATCCCAAGTTTTACACAAGCTTTTGTAGTGAAAACTCTAAAATCTTCTTCTTCCAATCAGAAAGGGCAAGAGCTTTTATGTTTAGTATATACCGCCTTCTATGGCCCAGGGTCAAATTACTCTAGAGCCAAGGGGTCACAAGTTTGACATAGGCTTAAATGTTGAAAATTTTCAGAAAGGCCCAGAGCTTTGATAATTGGTATACAGCATCATTTTGTGTTTTTTCGATGACAAAATAACAGAAATGGTTAAAAGTACTGTATAAAACGTACACATCGCTACCGAGCGCCAAAAGGGTGCGGAAATATTTGGTACGAAACAGCAATAAAGACAATGGTTCTCGGCTTGTAGGTTCTATCAATTTCTTATGATACACTCATTGGCGCGGGTCCAATTAGTACTATGCTAGTAGACTGACACCGCCTTCGACTTTGAAAAAGCCGATGGGTACATTTACCGGACCGCACACGGAAACCGGGCCCAAAGCAATTTTCCTTTCTAATCTCGAAATCGAGGCTTACGCACGCGCACCTATCAATGTTGACACATTTGGTCATACCGCGAGATTTTGAATCAGTAAAATAAATAATTCTCTATGAGTAGTTTTCGAATATCAAGTGTGATGCTTAAGCATTTCTAGCATAACCTATCAAATTTCTGTGAAAGAAAGGTCTTGATATCGTAAAATGAATGAGGAATTCCTCCATGTTGTTCAGAAACAATCGATCAGCCAATCGGATTCATTTTGAGTAAACACTGTTAAATGCCCACCAGCAAGTCTCGTAATACAGAAGTTTGGTAATTCTTGTGTGGGCGGCACTAGTCGACTAGTTTTCTCCCTTTTCGTGATTCGTCATTCAGCGAATTTTTCTTGTGCTAAAATTATAGGGATTTAACACATTGCCGGGCGATTAAATTTTAGACTGGTCCAAATACAGGGAAGTTGCAGACGACAGTTTAAAGATCTTTGGAATTAAAAAAAATTGTCTTTGTTGGTAACCCCCCCCCCAAAAAAAAACAACAAAAAAACAGTGGGTATAATGTAGAAATTGCTTGAAGCAATGTCTTCATTTTCACAATATGTCCCAACGCTTTTTCTCTTTGGGCATCTAAAAGCGTTTTTGTGTGGGAATGGATTGATACGAGAATTCTAGAAATCAGTATGGCGAAGTGTGATTTTCGCCGGGATTGGTCAGGAAAATACCGGTGGATTAAGAAAATATGCGATAAAGGGTGTTGCCAATGCTGCATAAAAGGTATCGAGGTGAAAGTGATCTGAGGTTCCATTCCAAAAGCAAGTCACACAAAGTCACAAATGTATTGAAAAGTCTAGTTCTGGAACGTTATCTGACTATTGTACAAAAACGTTATCTGACTTTTGTACAAAATCAACTGCCATAAAACCTGATTGTGTGTGTGTAAAAGACAAAATGAAAATACAATTATGACAATGTTATCAGAAGTAGGATTGAGCCCCCCTCCCAACTTTGTGTCTTCCACAAGTAATGTTAACTCTAACATGGACCAGAACGTTGACCTTAGACCTATTCTAGCACTTTTTTTGTGTTTAAGAATCTGAGAGAATACCTGTTTTTAAGGTAGGTAATTAATAATTGCTAAAATTAGGGAAAATAGTCCTTATAAATGAGTTTAATGTACCTGAAAATGTCCTTGAATTAAGTCATCATATACCTGCATGAACCATGAAATGGAGTTATCTGCCCTTGGGCCTTAAATGGGTTAAAAAAGGGCAATAGTGGGGTTCTGAATAATATTGCCTTGACCTGAATCAACAGTGGGATAGGATTTCACATTTGGTATTTTGAGTCTTAAGGGTAAGGACTGAAAGGTTTGTAAAAAAACAATTCATGAAGAAATGACTGCTCTAGGGGTGGAGCAAGTTCCAGGGGGAAGGGGGGGGTGTCAAAATGCTGATAAAGCAGCAAGGTGCAAATTTGCTAGCATGGCCTGATCTACACCAATCTTAAATCATGGGATGTCATGAGCTCGATCCCCGGTGGCAGCACATATCCTTTCTGACATTTGTCTCTCACCAATGGGTGGATAATCGTAAACCTAAGTGGGATAGCAGCTGGAGGCTAGGACAGGATGTAGTGGTAGTACTGGTTTGAGAAATACCAGGAATCCATTGTTAGGTGCTCCAGCCATGGGGATATAACTGAAATGAGGTTAAAAGTGGCGTTAAACCCCAACCAATCAATCAATCTGATCTACGCCTTTGTGTATAGCAGATACAGGGTTGCATCTAGAGTGCGGGATTGCGGGAATCCCGCTAGAATAACCATAATCCCGCATGATAAACATTTCTATGCGTACCCTGTCGCGCTAAAAATTAAATTGGCCCGCGAAAATTTCATTGCCGTGCGTGCTGATATTTTTTTTTAATGGTAAGGTAACAGGTTGCCTGACGAGAAATTCTCAAAATTTACAAGTAAAATGTAATTTAAATTCTTTTTTCATGGAAAAAGGATTGTATTATAACTTCAAAACGAGCGACTGATGACGGATTACCACGGGTGAAAAAATTTAATACTTGAATGGTTTCTGTCTTCCAAATTAGACTAAAATTTAAAAGGAATTACAATTATTTATTTTCTGTACATGGCAAACCACAAACAATTTCACGTTTTTTGATTTAGAAAAAATGGATAGGATTCAAGATCCCTTTCATTATTAGCGAGAAAATGCGCTCCTGTTCATTTTTTTTGGAAATGGAAAAGGGTAGGGCTTCCAGTTTAATAAACAGACCGGGTTCAAGCCTCGGATGACGTACCGGAAATCGTCTGGACAACATGGCTGAACTGAGCCCAAATCAGTCTCCTCAAACTAAAATTTACCATTTTTCCGGTGAAATAACGCGAGAATCCGAAAAATAAGACAGGTAATAGGACTGATGATGATACCTCAAGCCTCAGTGAAAGTGTTATTAGAGTGAATTCGAGTGATAATCTGGTTGAAAACGTCGACGAACATGATCGGATCACTAAAAAGAAAAAGTCTCATATCTATTTGGACTCTTGGCGAATAAATGAACAATGGCCTTATTAAAACGACAAAAAGGCTATGCTGTAAAAATGAGGATTATATTTTACAAAAACTTCTAAGGAAGTGGTTTTGTAAATAGTAAAAAACCTTTGGTTAACAATAGGGCTGTAACGATACAGAAAGTGACGAATACGAATACAGATCACGATACAGGGTCATGAATATGAATATTTATTCATGAATATAACTTATTCCAGGAACAGACATATTTATCTGTATATTTCTTTGAGTGAAGAATGAAACAAACTTATGCCTATCTGTGATACAGAGTTAACTATTTTATTATTTCTGCAACAGCAATCAAAGGTGTATGGCAAATTCAAGCCTAACAAAGGGTGAATAAAGATCCGTCGTTATTTGTAGGTGGATCATTTCAAATTGCTTGACTGTAAATTATGGATTTCACGTATTTGTAATTTAAATATGTATATTTTGAATTATGTTGTAAAATTCTATCTGTTACAAACTTACCAATTAATATGAAAATTTTTGTCACCAGAATTGATCAGTTATAATGAAAAGACAATATATTTAAATTTTAGCCAACATTCAAGGTATATTGGACATGCAGCCATGGCTTACCTTTTATTTTTTAAAGGGAGGTAATTTATACGTTGCATAATTGAAGACAATGGTCTTTGCTCCGAAAAATTATGTCATTCAATTTCTTCAAAATCTGCACTAAATAGTCAATAAGATAGAAAAATTAGGCCATAAATACTAGAATTTGAATTGAAAATCTTGATTTAAAAGGTTTAGTAGAACTAAGACTGACTTAAGAAAAGATGATTTTTGATTGTTAGTATTAACAGAGGTCTGACCGTTGGCGGTCAAAGTCATGCGTCGATTGTCCAGTTAATCTATCATTCACTACCCAAAATGCCACTTGTAGACAACAAATAAATAGCTGTCACCAGTGAAATAGAAATTCTTTGATTTAGTATCTAGAATATGTATTCAGTTGCATCAGAGGCGCCCTTTGTCAATCGACTACGGGAGCCGCCTAGGCTTGAAGGATTTACATCTTTCTTCTTAAATTTGATGAAACCGTCGTTATAGCTTGTGCATGTTGGATATCTATGACCTCTTGGATATTTTTTTTGCACTTTGCATCCTGGAAAAATATTTCACATTTTGTATTCGCCAATATTCGGTTCTCAGACAGACGAATACGATACGTACTTGCCGGTAGAAAAATATTCGATTCACCGAATATTCGAGTGTATCGTTACAGCTCTAGTTAACAAATAAAATTACTGTGACTGTACTAGTAGAAAATACCTGAATATTTTAAAGTTCACTTGAAGAATCAAAGACTTATTCATATTATTGAAGACAAAAGTATTGTAAGGTAAACACTATCATATACATTGAATTTTACCCCCCCACACACACACACTTTACCCAATAATTTGGCTTGGCCCCCCTTTTTCTGATTGTTATGGGGGACAGCCCCCCATTTTGAGAATTTCTAGATGCAACCCTGCAGATATATGATTGGGTCCAAAAAATAAGCAAATCCTAGAAGAACCCATGAGCCAATGCCATGGCTCAATGTCTGTTCTCCTTCAGAATGATGAATTTTCTTTTCTTCTTAACTTTGCTAATGGTGACCTATTATGATTGTATTTTGTCTGTTGTCCATTATAGTTCTTACGCCCTTGCATCAATACTTGTGGGGAAAACAGTATATCCCTTACCAGTCAGTCTGGTAAGGGATATACTGTTTTCCCCACAAAAACCGAGGCCTGAGTGTAAAGAACAGAAAAACCATGGATATACTGGTCCAGTATATCCATGGTTTTTCTGTTCTTTACACTCAGGCCTCGGTTTTTTCCTCCATACATCAAATACTTAGTGTCTCTGGCACTCGCAGTGCTCTTGTATAAATTTAACCCATTGCCACTCAACAAAATTTTTGTATCAAGCTGTGAATAATCTAGATATTGCCTTCTATGATCTCCCCGGGATTCATATTTCTGAAACTTGCAAGGAGTCCAAGAAAAATCAACAAGTCCAGCATAGAAAACAAATAAGTTCAACTATTAACAAATTATAATTAAGTGCAAACAAACAACAATCTTTACTTTCTGTTGCTAATATTAATTAGGCCTAATTTCAAAGGAAATTTTCATCTCCTAAAAATAATCATTTGACCATTGATTATAGAAATATAAGTGAAATAATTTCTGAGTTTATATCCTGCATCATCCTCCCCAAAATAAAATATCAAAGCCCCATTCCAACACAGTGGAATTTTAGACCAGTCCAAATTGAAAGGAGCTGCAGACGACAATTTCAAGTTGATGGAATTTTATTTTTTTTCATCTTTTTGGATGGAAAAACATTGTGGATAATGAAGAAATTGCTTGATCCAAGCAATTTCTTCATTTTCCACAATGTTTTCCAGAGCTTTTTCCTTGAGGGGCGTAAAAAGGAGGGATTGAGTGGGAATGGGTCAAAGCTCAGAGCTGAAAGAGTCAATCAATAACTGCAGCCAATTCTAAAAACATTGCATTATGATTGTGATGTTTTGCCGTCGAGTAACAAATGTCAGATAAAAACATGCTACTAACCGATTAATCAATTATGAAATTTCTTAGTCGATTATCTGATCGGAGGCCCAAACCACTGATTATTTATTATAATGGATCATTAGCCGATCACTACTCGATACAAGAATCTTCATTTTCCACAATATTTTCCAAAGCCTTTTCCTTGAGGGGCATAAAAAGGAGGGTTTGTATGGGAATTGGTTAAACAATTAAATACGCACTTTCGAAATTCCTTCAATTTGAGCCATGGAAAAGTTATGTTGAGACAAAGAAGTTGTAGTCAATAGTTTTAAGTTCTAATATAAGAATAGTTTCCTTTTTGGTAGAAAACACTATGAATTATGAAGAAATACTTGAAACAAGTGGATTCTTCATTTTCCACAATTTTTTCAAAAGTTTTTATTGCTGGGTGTTAAAAAGTGGGCTCTTGGGTTGGAGAATAGTTTGGATAAACAAGGATATTATTAGCTTTTTGACTCATCTATGTCATTATGGTAACCTTTTCAGATTTTATCATTTCTAATTATAACAGAAATAGAACTTTTTGTCTATTTTTGATCATATCTGATTATCTATTAAGTTAATTTTCTTTTGTAAAATATAGATTATGAATTATAAAACTAGGAAGAAAGAAAATATAAGCACATTCAACCTTTGTTATGCAACAAGCATAATCTTATTACAAAGCACAAGCTTAAGTTATCCAAGGATACAATATTATAATATCTTCTGTAAATTTTGAAATTTGGAAAAAATATGGAAATAAAAGTTGTCGCTAGATTAAGGATTATTATACAGCATTTTACATTGACAAGGAGTGTTATCTATGGTGAGATAGCTGATCTCTAACCCATTATCACACAATGAAATTTTAGACTGCTTCAAATTGCAAGAAGTTGAAGACGACAATTTTAAGGGGATTAAATATTTAAAATCTTTGTCTTTTTTGGCAGAAAACATTGTGGATGATGAAGAAATTGCTTGTGACAAGCAATTTCTTCATTTTCCAGTGTTTTCAATTAAAGCCTTACTTCCTTAGGGGTGTTTAAAAGCCGCATTGTGTGACAACATTTGGATGACCCTCAAGAAAAAAGGCTTTGGAAAACACTGGAAAATGAAGTAATTGCTTTCAACAAGGAATATTTTCCATTATCCACAATGTTTTCTATCCCATTAGACGAAGAATTTTGATATTTCATCAACTAAACATATTTTTCATCAATCAAAAATTGTCATCTGCAACTTCTTTGAATTTGTACTAGTCTAAAGTTTTTACATGGTAATAGGCTATACTGGCAGCTTAACCCTTTCCTGTTTTACAAAATTTTAGACCTGTCCAAATTGAAAGGTTTTACAGACGAAAATTTAAAGTCAATTTGATTTGAAAAGTAACCATGCAGTAGGGTAGAAAATATTGTAAAAAAAAGAAAAAATTGCTTGTTTCAAGCAATTTCTTCTTTTTCTACAATGTTTTCTCAATTATGAAATCACAAGGAAGTAAAAACCAGGATTTGAAAGGGAAAGAGTTAATTCAAGTTATGAATGGAGAAAAATTTAATGTTTTCAAATTGAAATCTCATCCAAGATGTGGAAAAACTATGGTCTGGTAGAGAACATTGTCAAGGAGAAATTGTGTATAACAAGCTGATTCTTCATTTCCTACATTTTTAACTTTTGGTACTTTTACATAAAAAATATTGTCTGCAAGTTTTTTTAATCCTTTCCAGCACAACCAGATTTTAGACTTGTCCATATCTAAAGAAGTTTCAGGCTACATGTTTTGTTGAAGGAGTTCTTGAAATCTTTACAGTTTGGGGTAGAAATTTTTGGTTGGATAATGAATAAATTGCTTATAGTTTTATACTCCGCTGGAGGCGGTCGTATATTGGTGTCCACTTTTCTCGTGAGTGCAACTCCTCCTAAGTTTCTGATTATGATTCATTGATTTTTGCCTCAGTTATGCCCCCTTAAAAATTAGTCTCTGGGGCTTATTGAAATTGCAGCCTTGTGAATGCAACTCCTCATAAGTTTCTGGTTTAAAAGGGACAAATGTGCAGGCTGATCTTTGTCTATTCCCCCTTCCAAAGCAGAAATATTTTGGGTTCAGCATGACAAGGATTAAAGTTATAGGCCATAACCTGATTATAGACATGAACTATCCATTAAATCCATTTTAATTTTATTTTCAGAGACAGCCCCAGAAACTAGACCCCGCAAGGATCCAAATCGTCATGTCAACAAAGAGACACAACAGGTGAAAGCGGAATTATATGAATATTTACGTCAAGTCAGGAAGTCTACGGCTCAAGATTTCGTGAAACAGACACAAACCCTTGTGGACAGATTGTACCAAAACTTGGACATGCCTATTGACGATCTGTCTGAAATGGTCCTTGACTTTTATCAAGACTTGATGGAGAGGACTGAATCCAATCCAATTTATAAAGGTAAGATTTAACTGCAATCTTTGACTTTGGTCCAATGCATTAACCCTTATCATGCTAAATATATTTCCTCTTTTCACAACTTTTGAAAACTTTGACATAATTAGATCAGTCTTGCATATATTTCCTCTTTTCACAACTTTTGAAAACTTTGACATACTTAGATCAGTCTTGCATTCAAACATTTCTCTCAAAACAACAAAAATGAGCAGGTAGTTTAGGCTAAAATCAGACTGCACATCTGTGCAGGCTGATCTTAGTCTATACACATGCCAAAGCAATTGTCATAGCAGGAATATTCTGGGAACAGAATGACAAGGGTCAAGAGTCAACTGCCCTATTCAACAGGGACACACAAAACCATGTTATTTTGACAAACGTTTTGACCTATTACTTGATTGAACAAATTGAAAATCAACAAAGTATTTGAAGTAGGTTGCACACAACAGTTTGTTGAAGAATGAACTTTCATATGCATTAAAAACACCAAATCATCTGGTACCTGAGATCTATGTTACATTTGCAACAAGTTCAATGTGTGCAAAGTAAAGACTCTGCTCAGTTTGTGTAAATTTTTATCAAAAAATATTAGCTTGATTTCATGTAAAATCATAGGAATGATTCTTTGATGACTTTGTACCGAATTTCATCCAGAAATTTTGATCAAAAAAAAAACACTACCATATGGACAGGACCTTTTTGAAGATTTAATGAATAGTGAAAACTTTCGAGAAACTTCAGAAAACTTCGAGAAACTTCAGAAAACATTTGATGATTATTTGGTGAACATTTGTCAGATACCATCAAGGAAATTTTATGAAAAGCATGACTTTCATGGGCTTGTCCAAACATGATATTTGGAGCAATAAAGGTGATCAAGCATCTCTTGTTTTGAAGAACAATGTAGTATAAGTTCATTTTAGTTTTCTTCTTAACCCTTTCCTGTTCAATCCCTTGTTTTTAAGTCCCCATGTTTTTTTACTTGAGAAAACATTGTGGAAAAAGAAGAAATTTCTTGTAACAAGCAATTTCTTCTTTTTCCACAATGTTTTCTATCTTAATGAATGATTTTTTGTGTATAAAATCAGCTTTAAATTGTCGTCTGCAAAACCTTTGAATTTGGATAGGTCTAAAATTTTGCAAAACAGGGAAGGGTTAATTGGATTACACAATATATATAATAGTTTCAAAGAACTTTTTGATTTCTGTTTTACAGACGTGAGCCCGGAGATTGGTGAAGGTCTTCTAGATTATGCAGAGAAGTATGTGACCATTAAAATGTACAACCACTTGTTCTGTCCTCCGACGACAGATGATGAGACAAAAGACTTACAGATACAGCATCAGATACGAAGTCTACACTGGGTAACAGCTCAACAACTGGATACACTGATGAATGAAAATGATGTTGAAACGAGAACTCATGTTGATCAATCCATAACTGGTAAGCTGGATGTGTCCTCTATCCATTGGACAAAATTTTAGACTGGTTCAAATTGAAAGAGGTTGCAGATGACAATAAAATGGCAATTTAATTGAGAGTTAACCCATTTTGATGCTTTTTTTATACCAACTAACCATTCTACTTTTTATGCCCCCACATCAAAAGATCGGGGGCATATTGTTTTACTGTTGTCCATGTCTGTCTGTCATTCAGTCTCTCCGTCTGTCGGGCTGTCTGTCTGTCTGCAAAACTTAACCAAAAAACCTTAATATTGCCAATTACTTCCAGCCTATTCAAGATACAATGCTCATATTTGGCATGATGATACATCTCCATAATACGCATCTCCTCATGTCAAGGTCATGTGATAAGGTCAAGGTCACATACCAAGGTCAAACTTTTAGTCCTGTTGCATGTTAATGGCAAAATATATTTTTTAAAAGAAAAAAAAAACGCCATTTAAAATCAAAGTGGAACTTTCTATCTGAGTCATTCAGCGGGGCCAATGGAGAAGGTGAGCAGGGCAAGGGATTTGTCAATTGAGAATATGTCAAACAAGTTATATTTTAACCCTTTCCTGTACAAACACGGGATTTTACGTGGCTGTGATTTTATACTTGAGAAAACATTGTGGTAAGCAATTTCTTCTTTTTCCACAATATTTTCTACCACATAGGATGGTTTCATTTTAAATTTCATCCAATTTTAATTGTCATCTGCAACTTCTTTCAATTTGGACCAGTCTAAAATTTCCAAAAACGGGAAAGGTTTAAGAGTAAGGATAGATATACTTTAGGAATAAAAGAAAATGGTCACAAGCATTTCATTATTTTTACACAAGATTTTCCATAGCATTTTTTCCTTCAATGCATCAAAACATGTGATTGAATTTTGATGGGTTAACCCATTGCTAGAAGACAAAATTTTAGACTGGTGTAAGTTGAAAGGAGTTGCAGACAATTTAATTTTTTTTGAAATTGTAGATATTTTTATCTTGCTGATTGATTAACTCTTGTCATGCTGAACCTGGAATATTCCTGTTTTTACTGGAGGTAAAGACAAAGATCAGTCTGCATCACCTGCTTGTCCCTTTTAAGTTAGGTCTGTTTATGAAATTTTATTTTAGACAAAAAATATAGACCTACAACTAGTACTTTCAGGGCCTTTAGTCATTTGATTTTCATGCTGTTTTGAAAACGATTTTATTTAGCATGACTAGAGTTAATATGTTTCTTGTAATGATATCCAGTGTTTGCATTCATGTACTTTCAGAAGTGATAGAAATGAACTCAAAGAAAGCACCTCAGGATAAGCTGGCGTGTATAGTTCGATGTTGTAAACATATTTTTGAAATTCTGAGACTTTCCAAAGAGGGACCAGCAAATGCAGATGATTTTCTACCAGCATTAATTTACATCATACTCAAAGCAAACCCTCCATTACTTCAGTCAAATATACAGTTTATCACCAGGTTTTCCAATCCTAGTAGACTGATGAAAGGAGAAGCAGGGTACTACTTTACTAACTTGGTAGGTAAACCCTCCACTACTACAATATCTCAAATTATCACAAGACTTTCAAATCCAATCCCCACTTCTTATGCATTTCTGTAAGGTAAGAAAAAAGGCATCTGTTAATGGAAAAGTGTCAGCTGACTTAATCAATCACATGTATTTTGGTCTTATTTCAAATTCAGAAATGGTATATTACACAGGCATTGGTATTAAACCCATGACCAACCATAAAGTTTTAGAAGGTCTGAATTAAAAGAAATTCCTGATGGTAGTTTATAATTGGTAGGATTTGAAAGATCTTTGTCTTATAGAGGATTGTGGATACAGGAGAAATTGCTTGTAACAAGCTATTTCTTTATGAGCCATAAATATTTTTGAAGGTTTTTTTAAAGGGCGTCAAAAAGTGGTATTGTGTGGGAATGGGTTAACCCTTTCCCGTTTTTTTTAAATTTTAGACTGGTCCAAATAGAAGGAAGTTGCAGACGACAATGAAAATTGGATGCAATTTAAAATGAAACCATCCTATGTGGTAGAAAATATTGTGGGAAAAGAAGAAATTGCTTGTTGCAAGCAATTTCTTCTTTTTCCACAATATTTTCTCAAGTATAAAATCACAAAGACGTAAAAACCCGTGTTTGAACAGGAAAGGGTTAAGAAACTCATCTATAGTATACTAAATGTCAAATGAATGTGATTCAATATTTATTGCTTTGTTTAGTTTGAGTATACCATCTCTCTTTTCAGTGCTGTGCAGTATCATTTATAGAGAATATTACAGCTGAATCCCTGGCTTTAACCCAGCATGAGTTTGACAGATACATGTCTGGTGAAGCCATTCCTCCATCTAGTGGAAACCAGTATATGTGCGAAGGACTTCGTCTCATGTATGATAACATGAAAACACGAGCCGATCTCAGACAGCGACAGGAAAAAGTCATGGCCGAGGCTTTACAGCTTCAGCAAGACATTAAGGACTTTAAGGAAAATTTCAAACAGCAAGTCGATAGTGTGTTGGAAAGAGCACCTCTCATTATCAAACCTCGTAAAGTTAAAGTTGATCTTGATGAGGACTCTGAGAGCCTTGACCAGTTACCTTCACCTTTGATTCCTTTATCAGCAGACAGTGTTGTCATGGGAACAAGAAATAATTTAGAAAGTGATTGTCCTGTCCAAGATGTTGCCATGGTTACTGATATGATGGTAGAAAATGAAGAAAGTAAGGAAGTTGAAACAACATGAAAAATTTGAATGAGATTCATACCTCTGGGAAAATTGCAATATTTTATCATCGGTTTGATATTTATTTCACCTTAAAAAGTTCTTAGTCCCTTGATTAAAAAAAGCAGAACCTTATACATTCAACACTTTCAAATTTCTGGATATGCCAAGGTCACATGCAAGAACAAACAATATCTCTTCTTTATTTCATCTAAAACTGAATGTTAATCTGGAATCAGTAAAATTTGCAATCCCTGTTATGTTGAATTGTTTTTCAAGCCTAATTTCAGTTTCACATCAAAATTTACCTGTTCAGCAGACAATATGACTGACAAGGTAATTATAACCCTGATTAACCAACATTCACACTTATTGGATTAAGTTGCTTGTTGATGTTTGTCTGAGGTATGAAACTTGAAATAACAGCATGGCACATAAAACTATCAGTTTCCATGCAAATAAAACACCCATGAAATAAATACTGGCTGTGGGAAAAAAGATAAAATTAATATTTCTTTCAACGAATGGTGAAAACTTACCCAGTTCTTAAGTCTGATAATGCATGAAAGCCAAATTTGACACAAAACCAGTCTGCACATAGTGCCTTACCCAAACCCGACTTCAGGTGAAATTTTTACCTTGAATTTCTGATATATTGGGCTTTTCCATGGCCTACAAAAATTGAGACAATGAGTGTTGACTGTATATAGTTATATTTTAACCCATTCCCATATAACAAATTTTTAGACTGGTCCAAAATGAAAGGAGTTGTAGACAACAATTCGAAGTTGATGAATTTTTTTATTTTTTCAACATTCTTTATAGAAAATATTGTGGAAAAGGAAGAAATTGCTTGTGACAAGCAATTTATTCATTTTACACAATGTTTTCCCAAGTGTTTTTCTTGGGGAGCATCCAAAAGCGTCACTGTGTGGGAATGGGTTAAATTGCATTAATTCTGACCTGTGATTTGCAACCTCTTTCACTAAAAATTAGTCACATTTAGTGATCTGATGAAGGATTATTTCATATTTCATATACATCTACAATCTAAAATTATATCTGTTGTGAAGAGCAAAACAAATTGTAAACAATTTTTGCTAAGCTTTATTTAGAGAAAATGTACGCTATCATAGCCCAGCTGTTGTTGGACTTCCTTTTAAAAACACTTGAAAATATCTAGACTCTAATTACCAACTACACTAGAAACCTGGACATATTACCACAAATTCCCTTGTTTTGATGCCCCTGGATTTTAATATTGAGGAAAAGAGTGCAAGAAAAGAAGGGATTGCTGGTTACAAGCAATCTCTCCTTTTCTTTCAAGATTTTCTACCCTAAATGATACTTATTTTTCAATTAGAGTGTAGTTTGAAATATTCCCTAAAACCACATTTTAGTTTCAACCAGTCCAATATTATGTTGTTTGATAAATGGTTATGGTAACCAGAATAGATTTTAAGATGAAAAATTCAAGGTTTGCTCAAATATACAAAGTCTAACTTATTGTTTCCTACTTTAGCATAATTTGATAGACTACAGCAGACATTTTGGTTGCATGAATTGTGACCTCTCTCCTCTGAACACCAAAGCATATGTTTAAACAGTGATTTATTTTTTCTCATAACATTCCGTGATTTAGATATTTATACTATCTAAACTAAAATGTTAACCCATTCCCACTCAGTGACGCTTTAAGATGCCCCCAAGGAAAGAAGCTTAGGAAAACATTGAGAAAAATCAAGAAATTGCTTGTTGCAAGCAATTTCTTCATATTTTACAATATTTTCTACCCAGAAGGTTGAAAAAGTCCAAAGTTTCATAAACTTTGAATTATTGTCTGAAACTTCTTTTAATTTGGGCCAGTCTAGAATTTAGCCGTCTGGTAATGGGTTAAGTATAAATGTAAATATCAAGCTCCTGTCTGAATGCTCATTTTATTATGCCCTGGCATCAAAAGATCGTGGCATATTGTTTTATTATTGTCTATGTATCCGTCTACAGTCTGTCTGAAACTTAACCAAATAACTTAACATTTTCTATTACTTTAAGCATATTCAAGATAAATATCTGGCATGATGAAACACACCTGCAGATACTATGGTCAAGGTCATGTAAGAAGGTCATGATCACTTATCAAGGTCACATAACTGAAAAAATGCTGTTACTGGGGCATGGTGTTTCACGAAGACATCTTGTTTTGCCCGTAATGTATGCTGTGAAGGACATCAACTATTTCATGTCATGTTATTTCTTGTGAATTATTTAAAAAGCATGTGATAGTATTAGAGTGAAAGTAAATTTATGTAACCCATTCCCAGTCAGTCCCACATTTAACGATTCTCAACAAAACATACCAGTAAAACATTGTGGAAAATAAAGAAATTGCTTGTTGTAAGAAATTTCCTCATTATCCACAATAAATTCTGCCTCCATTAGATAAAGACTTTTTAGAATTTTGTTAACTAAAACTTATCTTCTGCTACTCCTTGGAATTTTGACTTTTTGGTCTGAAAATGGTTTAAGCAAGCCCTGCAGAGTTTAACCCATTCCCACACAACAAAATCTTAGACTGGCCCAAACTGAAAGGAGTTGCAGAAGACAATTCAAAGTTTATGAAATTTTAGATTTTTCCAACTTTATGGGTTGAAAACATTGGGGAAAATGAAGAAATTGCTTGTGACAAGCAATTTCTTCATTTCCCACAATGTTTCCCCAATTGCTTTTCTTGAGGGGCGTCCAAAAGCGTCATTGTGTGGGAAAGGGTTAATAACTCTTACAATCTAGACAAAGATAAGCTTGTCTTAAAGAAAATCTGTGGACAAATTATTCTTTTTGCAAGAAAAACCTTCAAGCCTATGTTTAGGAATCCAGGAAAAATCAATACTACCAAGAAATAATGTGATCAGATAACTTCATTTAACCCATTATCATACAACAAAATTTTGGACTGGCCCAAATCAAAATAATTTGCAGATGACTTTTCAAAGTGTTATTTGAATGATAATGACGGAATATGGTAGAAAACATTGAGGGAAAAGGAGAAATGGCTTTTTAAAAGCCATTTATTCTTTTCCCAATATGTTTTCCTCAGAATTATTTTACTTGCGCATCAAAAGGTCTTATTGCATGGTAATGGGTTAAAAAATGATTCTACAATTGTGTATTACAGGAATATAATAAAATTTGATGGGTTTGCATGAAACAGTTGTAACTGTGTTTAAATATATAGGCAGTTACAACTGTTTTGTGCTGACACAGCAATGTGTGTTGGCTGTTCAAACAGAAAACAAGGGACCTTGTTACAAGCAATTTATTCCATGATGTTTTCTCAAGTATATATCAGAGAAGTACAAAACAGGGATTGAATGGGAAAGGGTTATGATTTACTCGACTGGGTATTCTTAAACCAATACCTGGTGACAAAATTTTGTAACTGGTTCAAATTGAAAGAAATGGCAGATAACAATTTCAAGTTGATGAAATTTTAGAAACCTTTGTTGCCTGTAAGCAATTTCTTCTTTTTCCAAAATGTTTTCTCAAGTATAAAATCACAGTGACAGTTAATCCCGGGTTTGTATAGGAAATTGTTAATGTTTGACAACTATAGTTTAATCCATGATGCATTTGTTAGCACATGTTAATGCGCATACTTTTCTCTCCCTCATGATTTATCGCAAATTACGGAAAATGTGAAATTTCTTGTGTCAAGCAAATTCACTTTTTCCCACATGTATGCTGGTTGATATACAACTTTAATTACATGTGTGTTCATATCAATACAGTTGCATTAGCATAATACATGTGTGTTCATATCAATATGGTTGCATTAGCATAATTATTTCTAAAGCTCTTGGCAGTATTTAACCCATTACAACCCAATTGACTTGATTAACATAAGAAATTTAGTTGTGGAAAACATTGAGGGATAAAGGAGAAATTACTTTGAACAAGCAATTTCTCCTTTTCTTGCAATGTTTTCTTCCCTATGTATTGCACATATTTTTCAGTTTCACTCAAGTTTAATAATTGTCTGCAACTGGTTTCATTTCTGATCAGTCTAAAATTACATTGTCTTGAAATGGGTTGAATCGACGGATTGCTGGCACCGCCCACTGAGTTCCAACAGGAAATTCAAAATTTGTGTACAGTAGTATATAACAAAAAACTAGCATATTTGGTTTGCAACTTAAATGTTGTTACTACAGCTTGAATAAACTGTAGTTACATTGTTTGAGTTGCTGAACCAACAAAAGAGCTTCACATAAATATTGGCCAATGTCAGAGTTCTCAGATCACTTCTCGGCTAAATGAACAATTGATTGGTCAATTGATACTTTGATTGACAGCTGCTATCCACTAATTGGTGTAAATTTGTGTAACGATAAACAGAGGACAATTGTGTACGCTATATGGGTTCAATAAGCTGTTCAATTAATAATTATTGTTAGTGTTTGTTTTTATATTTTTATGGACATGATCAATTAAAATTTTAAAAAATGATTGATTTCTGATAGTTATAGAGTTTTACCACACTTCCATGCTTATTGATGACCCATATAATGTTTAACCTTTCCCATACAATTCCTCTTTTTTTATCCCCCTGTCTAAAATTTTGTTATGAAGATGGACTACTCTAAAATTTTGTTATGAAGTAATAGTAGTAATAAGTCACGGCGTTGTCATGCGTGCATGCGTAAACTTTTCTTTCAACATCTTCTCCTCCTAAACAAATGAGCAGATTTTAACGAAACTTCGCAGGAATGTTCCTTGGGCCACCCTGTTCTTAGATTATTAAAGAAATTTTTATTCACCCCCAAATATGGGCGTGTCAGGGCTTTGCATATTTTCTTTTTAAAATCCTTAAAAATCTTCTCCTCTCAAACCATTTGGCTGATTTAAATGAAACTTGGCATGGATGTTCCTTGAGTGACCCTCTACTTAAATTGTTCAAGAAATTGTGTTTGACCCCCAAATATGGGCGTGGCAGGGGGGGCTTATATTCACTTTAAAATCTTTAAAGATCTTCTCCTCCCAAACCATATGACCAATCTCAACAAAACTTGGCATGAATGTTCCGTGAGTGACCCTCTTCTAAAATTTTTCAAGAAATTTTGATTGACCGCCAAATATGGGCGTGGCGGGGGGGCTTATCTTCACTTTAAAATCTTCTCCTCTCAAACCATTTGGCTGATTTCATTGAAACTTGGCCTGAATGTTCCTTGAGTAACCCTCTGCTTAAATTGTTCAAGAAATTTTGTTTGACCCCCAAATATGGGCATGGCAGGGTGGGGCTTATCTTCACTTTAAAATCTTTAAAAATCATCTCCTCTCAAACAATTTGGCCAATCTCAACAAAACTTGGCATGAATGTTCTTTGAGTGGCCCTTTACTTAAATTGTTAAAAAAAATTTGTTTGACCCCAAAATATTGGCGTGGAAGGGTGGGGCTTATTTTCACTTTAAAATCTTTAAAAATCTTCTCTTCTCAAACCATTTGGCTGATTTCATTGAAACTTGGCATGAATGTTCCTTGAGTGACCCTCTGCTTGAATTGTTCAAGAAATTTTGTTTGACCCCCCAAATATGGGTGTGGCAGGGCGGCGCTTTTTTTACTCTTAAATCTAAAAAATTCTACTTCCAACTCATTTTCCCAAATTTCAATGAAACTTGGTATGTTTATTCCTTAGGTGACCCTTTACTCAAATTGTTCATAGAATTTTGATTGGCTTATAAATATGGGTGTGGCAAGGCGTGGCCTATTTTCACTTTGAAAACTTATAAAATCTTCTCCTTACTATCAACTGGATTATTTTCAATGACTCTTGGTATGAATGTTTCATGGATGACCCTTTACTTAAATTGCTCCTGAAAATGTGTTTAGAATAGTGTAGTTATTGTAATCGACTAAATGTTGGTATTGTTGGTAAAGGGCAATTAAATATTTTGGTAGAATTCAGGTCAGACCAAGTAAATCATCACAAAATAGTTGTAAAGAGACCTCAAAATGCTGTTTTCAGTCAGAGTGAGCTTTATTTAGTAGAAATATTGATTTAACTTGTAAATGCAGATGTAAATATTGTGTAAGTTTACATGCGTAGAAATATCTGAATAGGTACATTTTCTAGAACATTGAATGCATCTTATGAAGCTATTGAATTATTTCTTATTACTTTCCTTACAGATTCGTATATTAAAATTCCTAACAAAATCATTTTGATGTACTGACAATAAGTTATGAAAAACATTGTAGCTAAAATAAGTCTGCTATAATTTGTTGGAATTCAGATTAAACAAAACCAAAATTTTAAGGATAATTATTGGGAGAAATATATTTATTTAACAATTTTGAGTTAAGTGTGAGAGTGCTATTGTCATGGCGTTGTCTGTTGTGCGTGTTTTGTCAGTGCGTGCGTCTGTCTGTCGGTGTGAAACTTTTTCTTTAAACATCTTCTTCTGCCAAATCAATGTACCGATTTCAACCGTTCTTCTTGCATTGTAAAAGAAATTGAACTCAGACAAAAGAATATTACAAGACCAAGTATTATATGGGTTTTCTTTAATGAAAATAAAATTGGAACATCATGGCATTCAAAGTACAGACATTTGTATCATAATGCTATTGATATATCATGGACACCCATCTTTGATTGCGAAAGTACTTTGTATATTTGAGAAAAACTTTTGTTAGAATACAAATCCCTCTGAGCTTATATTTGGCATGATCTCGTGTTTACGCATGTGCAAATATCAAAGTAATGTGATAAGATCAAAGTCATCTGTCAAGGTCAAAACTTGGCATTTGTGATTTAAAAACACATCTTGTTTTATGATATACACCCTTTCTTAGCTCACCTGAACACTTCATCATATGATCTAGTGTGATTAGCCTTTGTCTAGCATCTACAAACATTGTTCTGAAATTACATACTTCAAATCTGGAGATGTTAAAGCCAGTGGAGCGATACGGCCCTATTGGGCCTCTTGTTTCCCTAACAACACTGTTGAGCCAATTAAGCTTTGTAATGATGCCAACATATCCTTTAGTTATTAGTTTGTTCACAACCTCTACTAACATTGTTCCTGATATTTGACAAAAATCACGATGCCATCTTTATACCCACACAAATTGATTGTTTTTGGGGCATAATGATAATACAAAACACAATGTATTATCATTTTTTTAATTCAAACCCTTCCTTCAGCTTTGCTTCAATTGTACTGAAATTTTATTTAAGAGATGAAGAGAATATTTTTTGATTTCATGGAGGTATGAACCGAAAAACCTAATCACACTGTATGAATACGCGAAGCAGATTCATACATTGTGTGATTAGGTTTTTCGGTTCATACCTCCATGAAACAAAAAAAATATTCCCTTCATATCTTATAGTTTAATAGCATTCAGCGAAAAAAACAAAAGCTGTACAAATTTTGATATCATTTTGTATGAAACTATTTTGTGCGGAAGCATACTAAATGGCTACATGCTCAAAATTTTGTTCATGGAGGTATGAATTAAATTTTTCGACCAATCAGAACGCTTGTTTATGATAGACGAAACAAACAATTAAATTATTAAAACATCCATCACAAGTTGAAGTGTTGCATAAGACAATTTGAATTCAAGTGTGAACTTACTCTTAACCCTTTCCTGCAACATCTTTCAATTTTGATCTGTCTAAAATTTAGAAAAAAAGGGAAAGGGTTAATATACCCCTGAACTTGATACTTTTTCTTAACCCTTGTCATGCTGAACCTGAAATATTTCCACTTTGGCAGGAGGTAAAGACTTAGATTAGCCTGCAAATGTGTGCAGTCTCATCTTAGTCTAAACCGCCTGTTTGGCATTTTAATTTCAGAGTTGTAAATAGAATTAACCAGAATTAATTGACAAAAAATAGTGACCCACAATATGAGGCATTCTGATTAAGTATTTTATTCAGCATGAAAAGGGTTAAATATAGTTTTGGGAAACAGATGCCTTTCACTTTGAAATTGCTGGCAGGGGAATCAGTGACAAGCTGATACATGATACATGAATATACTTGGTTTTTGTACATTCATCTGTACATTCCTTCTGACAGACCATCTGTCTTACCTCTTGTCCCTCGAAATCCTGCAATCGTCAACTAGCCCATTTCCACACATGACGCATTTGACGCCCCTCAAGAAAAAAATTAAGGAAATACATGTATTATGTAAAAATGAAGAAATTGCTTGAACCAAGCAATTTCTTCATTTCATACAATGTTTTCATCCCAGAAAGAAGAAAAATCTAAAATTTCATATACTTAAAATTGTCGTCTGCAACTCTTTCAATATAGACCAGTCTAAAAATTTTCCGCCTAGAAATGGGTCAACAAATTAAACCTTTCCCTTTGTGAGATGAGGTCTCCCAATGACTTTGGAGTCATCAGGCCAGAGGTAAAACGTTTTTTCTTTTGATAAAGAAAAATAAAACAATACAACAATAAATTGTAACAGAATTTTTTTTAATAATTGAATTTCAAATTAGTAACTTAATTTATATTTTATGTTCTATAAGTAAACAAAAAAATTCAACACCCGTCAGATTTCTTAATTCACAATTCAAATTTTTTTAAATCACTTGTGACCCTTTTTTTCAATTGAAAAAGTGCCTTATAGGAGTTCCATGAGAATTGAGCCCGTGGGATATTTCTAACAAGTTCACATGTGTAAAGACTCCGATCAGCCTGTGTAATCAAACAGTCATTTTGTTTTATGTTCCTGACTAAAACTTAAGCAAACTAATGAGGTTTAATCTCAGTCCAATTTGCCTTGTTGAAGGTCAGTGGGCAGTACAGCAATCTATCGATGATATCAGCAGCTGCATACTATTATCAGATTTTTATATTTACCCTTGTCATGCTGAACTTGGAATATTCCAGTTTTTGAGTGCATATAAGTGCTGTCTGATCTTGATCTACACCTCCTGCTTGTACTTTTCTTGCCAGAGTTGTTAATGAAACTGATTTCTAAAAGAAATATTTATTATTGAATAAGTTCTATCAGTGCTTTCAGCTCTTTGATTTTACGGCAAGGTAATTTATACAGCATGACAAGGGTTAATGGAGAAATATGACAAAACAATCATTCTTATGATTTAAGCCTTTCCTGTTTAATCCCTGGTTTTTATGTCCCTGCGATTTAATAATTGAGAAAACATTGTAGAAAAAGAAGAAATTGCTTGTAACAAGCAATTTCTTCTTTTTCTACAATATTTTCTACCCTACTGACTGGTTATATTTCAAATCAAATCTTCTATAAATTTTTGTCTGCAAAACCTTTGATTTGGACTGTAAACAGTAAACGGTTAACCCTTGTCATGCTGTACCGAGGATATTTCTGCTCTGCAGGAGAAACAGGCCAAGATCAGCCTTCACATACATGCAGTCTTATCTTATTTTACGCCACCTGCTTGTCCCTTTAAAGCAAACACTGCTTATGAAAATGATTTTCAAAAGAAAAAATTGAATCACAATCATGCCTTCCAGCACTTTCGGCCCTTTGATTTCAATGCAATTTTGGAAAGGATTTTATTCAGATGGATCATTTTGTTTGTATAGACTATATATCCGAGACTTGATCCTTTACAAGACAAATTTATCATGTACATGTACCCTCCAATTTCCCTTGTAAAATACCCTTGTAAGATTGTACTCAACAGAAAAATCTGTATCCAACATGTAATGATACGGAAGGGGTTAAATGACACCATTTTCCTGTCACATTGAGAAAATTCTATTAGGATAATGTTAAAATAGAGTTGATTTGAGACAATTTTCACAAATTTTTTAACCATTTTATTGTCAACATTCATGGATATATCAGAATGGAAAACCATGACGTAGTAGTGATACGTAACATTGTATTAGATTCTTGCAACAACTAGGAAAATTTTCTTATGAAGCGAGAAATCAAATACATGTGCATTGTATCTTAACTTTAGCATAATAACTTAGCTTACACCAATGTTTTCTAACTAGAAAGTTAAAATTATCTAAAATTTCCCAAGCTTTAAATTGTCATGTTGCAACTTCTTTCAATTTAGACCAGTCTAAGAGTTTGCCGTCTGGTAATGAGTTAAATAAGTCAGTTTACAATGGTCCAAAAGGTGGCTGTCACATACAGGTTTGAATGTTAACTTTTTTCTGAAGGTCAGTTCTTTTTAATTCAACCAAATAACCAATGAACAAACTTCTCTGTGGCAGTGAAATCAACAATGGCAGTCATTGAATAATGATAATCAAGGGTTTACTATATTTGATGATACTCAACTATTTCTTAATAAGAGGGTTAGTTATTTTCTACAAATTGTTTCAATTTGAATAGAAATACTTTTTTGTGGTTTAAATCAAGATAGCTTCATCATGGAAAGCTCTATAAAACCAAAACTCACCACAG
This sequence comes from Fragum fragum, assembly GCA_946902895.1. Lineage (NCBI taxonomy): Eukaryota > Metazoa > Mollusca > Bivalvia > Cardiida > Cardiidae > Fragum > Fragum fragum. The sequence continues at coordinate 43,688,745 of OX336376.1, read as the reverse complement.
ATTTCACAAACCTTACCACCAAAAGTTGTTCAGAATAAATGAAATTTGGAAAATTCTATTTGTAATATGCTTCTTTGTGTACAGTTTCATTCAGTGAAGTTCAGATTCAGATTAGGTTTTTCATTTCATACTTCAATGAAAGCAAAACACATTCTCTTCATCTCCCAATGAGATATGAGGCTTTAAGGTGGTTTAGAGTGAGGTTAGTGGTGAATTTTGTGTGGACTGTAGTGTTTTGTTGTATTTTGGGCCAGGAATGGCAAAAACTCATTTGATAAAATATTCTAAAAAACATTTTTCTATGGGTTGGTTGGGGTAAAGTGAGGCACCATAAAAACCTCAAAAGCTGCACAGAATTATCAAAAGTGTCCTACTGTATTCACCTAAATAACACTACCCCAAAATTTACCGTTATCTGAGCCCTCCGATCAGCCCCTAACCAACATATTAGCTTATTGTTGTGACAAATTCAAAGCTCAAATCTAGATCCAATTTCACCAAGCTGTATTAAAACCATTTTAGAAAATTTCAAAAATTCATGATCGAACTACATCTATTCCTTAGTGTACATCAGTATTGGGATTGGTACACCTATCTTCATCGGACTCCGAAGATCAGAACTGGACTGGCACCGTCAGAAATATGCCAATTATCAAAGAAAGATATTTGTAATGCTTTTTTCTTTAATATTAGCCCCAAGAAGATGATAAAAAAGAAGCAATGATTCTTAATGAGCACAAAAGCAAAAGTACTATTTACAGCATCACTTTGAAAAAAGGGAAATAAATCAGTACAGTTTGTAAATAGATTGGAACATATGGGTAGTTTTTTTTTGTTTGAATGGGGTTTTATGCCGCTTTCAACAGTCTTTCAATTAAATCGTGGCAGCTGGAGCACCTAACAATGGAATCCTGGTATTTCTAACACCAGTACTACCACTACATCCCATCCTAGCCTCCAGCTGCTATCCCACATAGGTCTAAGATTATCAACCCATTGGTGAGAGACAAAATATGGGTAGTGTACTTATAAACTGGAAGAATCTAGGAAAATTGGTACATAATAAGATTCCCCCTCAACGTTTTGCACCAATCCCTAGTGTGTTTATTAGGTGAAATACAGTATTTAGTTTTATGCATCAATTTAATTTGAAATTAGCTTTTCCTTAAATTGATTTTGCTACTACTTCCCCCCTTTAAAAAACGATAGACATGTAAATATGTTATAAAACAGTAAAGAAAAAAATATATGAAGGCGAGAGAAGAAACATGAAAATATTGATATCTTGTACATATGATTATCAGTTGGCTTTTACATGATTCATTTAAAAATAAAATCCTGATAGATTAAACAGACAAGAATTATTTATTTATACACAATTTAATAAGTTACTCTAAAAATGATTATTAAACAACAGAGTGTAAAAGATAAACTTAAAATCAACAAAAGATAAGCACTCAGTAATGAAGCATAACTTTAAAAATGATTGCAACTAAAACAAGCTTATAACTAGAGATTATCTAAAAAGGATAGCCCTCTCCTGTTCAATCCCTGGTTTTTATGTCCCTGAGATTTCATATTCCAGAGATTATTGTGGAAAAAGAAGAAATTGCTTGTAACAAGCAATTTCTTCTTTTCCCACAATATTTCCTACCACATAGGATGGTGCCGTTTCAAATTGCATGCAATTTTCATTGTTGCCTGCAATCTCTTTGAATTTGGACTAGTCCAAAATTTTACAAAACAGGAAAGGGTTAAAGGCCTGACACAGGTTTATGATGCATCCCAAGTATAGGATGATTTTTCATTATGTAACAAATATTTATCTATTGAATTTTATTGAAAACTTACTCTTTTTTTACATTTTTGAAAGAAATGTTCTTCACAGTGAACTATCTTATGCAAATGAACCGTTGTGCAACATTTTCAACAATCTCACATTTGCATCAAGTATGGGCTCAGACATGGATGCAGTAAATTAAGTTTCTGGTATTTTAACTCATTCCCCCACAACGATGCTTACTAACACCCCAAGAAAATCAATTGAAAAAAAAAATGCAAAAGGAAAAAATTTCTTCCAACAAGCAATTTTTTCATTTTCCACAATGTTGTCTACCCTGAAAATTGAGAAAAAAAAATCAAAGTTTAAATTGTCGTCTGCAACTCCTATCAATTTGGACCAGTCTAAGAATTTGTTGTCTGGTAATGGGTTAAATGCACTGTGTGTCTCTTCATGCTGTTCAATTATTACTCTTGTATGAAATTGTTGAAAATGACACTCAAGAGCTCAAATAGTGTTATCCTATTAGAAAGTTCCTTATCCCATTACCATACAACAAAATTTCAGACTGGTCCAAATTGAAAAAGTTGCAGACGACAATTTTAGTTGATGAAATTTTTAAAAATCTTGATCTTTTTTGGTAGAAAACAGTGTGAATAAAGAGATTGCTTGCTACAAGAAATTTCCTTGTTTCCACAATTTTTTTGACAGCTTTTTCTTTAAGGGGGTCAAAAGACAGGATTATGTGGGAGTCTCAATGATGCTTCCAGACGCCCCTCAAGAAAAACAATTGGTAAAACATAGTGCAAAATGAAGAAACTGCTTGTAACGAGCAATTTCTGCATCTTACACAATGTTTCCTATCAAGAAAGTTGATGTTTTCTATCAAGAAAGTTGAAAAAATCTAAAATTTCATAAACTTTAAATTGTTGTCTACAAATCCTTTCAAATTGGACCAGTCTAAAATTTTGTCGTCCGGTAACAGGTTAGAAATGGCATTCCAGGTAAAGTCTTTAAGAAACAGAAAAATGATGTAAAGAAACTAATATGATATTATGTTATTTAGCACATTAGTGTTCACATTTTTACTCTAACGTGATGTCAAATCTAAACATATGTAAGCTGACAATATAAGTATTAAAGCATGATTTTTTTTAGGATATTCTACTATAGTATTTGATAGTCTATTTATAACCATTGTATTTGATTGGTGGAAAATGGTTGTATCTAATTGGTTCCTCATAATTGGGTGGGTTGTAGAGTCCCCATTTAGGCACTGGCACTTCCTTTGGGATCGGATCTGGTTTGGGGAATGTATTGCAGCCAATGTATGCTCTGTTTGGAGGAATTGGTTTTAGTGTATCCTTCTGCATGACTTCATTTGTGACAGAAATAAAGTCATCATGAATTCGACTGGTTGGCTTTGATGGGTATTCGTAAGACCAGTTGATATTTTTGTAATCGGCTGAAATAAGAATAACATTTGCTAATGATGATAAACTTGAGATGCTTTTAACCCTCTCCTGTTTTGGAAATTTTAGACTAGTCCAAATTGAAAGAGTTTGCAGACAACAACAAAAATTGGATGCAATTTAACAATAAAGCATTCTATCAGATAGAAATAATTTTGGAAAAAGAGAAATTGGAGAAAAGCAATTTGTACTTTTTCCACAATGTTTTCTCAAGTTTGATTTATAGTGATGTAAAATACCTGGGTTTGTGCAGGAAAGGGTTAGATATAAACTTCTATTAGGGTTTAAAGATGAATACTGAATGCATAACTGTAAAGTTTACTAAATTGTAACTAATAATGTATCGTTTCCTCTTAATGAGGATTACTAGATGACAAAATTTTAGACTGGTCCAAATTGAAAGAAGTTGCAGACAGTATTCTAAAAGTTATGAAATTTTAGATATTTTCAACTTTCTAGGTAACAAGCAATTCCTTCATTTTTCACCATGTTTTCCCACTTGTTTCTCTTGAGGGGTGTCTAAAAGCGTCACTGTGTGGGAATGGGTTAACCCATTCCAACACTATGAAGCTTTTGGACGCCCTCCACCACCCCATATATAAATTCGGAAACATTGTGAAAAATGAAAAATTGCTTTCTACCCTAGAAGATAGTGATTTTTGAAATTTCATCAACAAAAAATTGGCATCTGCAACTTCTTTCAATTTGGATCAGTGTAGCATTTGGTTGTTCTGGAATGGGTTAATCCTTTCTGGTTCAATCCCAGGTTTTTACATCCCAGTGTTTTTGTAACAAGCAATTCCTTCTTTTCCACAGTATTTTCTAACCCATTTAACGATTATTTTTTCAATAAAATTAACTTTAAATTGTCGACTGCAAACCTTTTGAATTTGGACATATGTAAAATTTTGCACAACAGTGAAGGGTTAAAGAACCACCTTCTTCTCAAAAGAGCATAAATTGGATAGTGAATGTCAACAAACACTGAGAGATAAGTAAATATAGATACATGTATACAAGTTATAGCCAAAGATCAAACTTCAATTCTGCCTATACCTATATAGACAAATTGACCTTTGATCACTCACTATAACTTGTACATCTATAGAAATTGGAATAAACTAATGATAAATTTACATGTCTGGTGAGTAAATGGACAGAAATACACAGCTAATAAGAAAATATGACAGACAAGGAATTACCCATAAAATTTACTTTTGTTCTTTGCAAAGTGTTGATTTCTAAAGCATTTGAGAGGATCATGGGTGAAAGTGAAAGAAGAATAGTTCTTAACCCATTACTAGACAGCAAAAATTTTAGTCCCGTCCATATTGAAAGGGGTTGCAGACAACCATTAAAAGTTCATGAAAAATTAGATTTTTTTCAACTTTCTGGATGGTAAACAGTGTGTAAACAAGCAATTTCTTTATTTTACACAATGTTTTCTAAATTATTTTTTTGATGGGCGTCAAAAAGCATCATTTTGTGGGAATGGGTTAAAACTAAGTAAATACATTTCCAAGAACATTGGTAAATACAAAATTTTCACAAGTCCAATAGAAAAATCTAGTTTTTGACTGTCCTACTGACAGTGCAAATTTCAATCAATGCCATTGTACAACTAAAACAGCTAAAGCCTCAAGCTGGTTGATAATAAAATGAAATCAAACCTCTTCTTATGGTATTAACTCTACGCCTGTACCAGTCTGGGTTCTTGGATGAGGATTTCCAAGCATACCAGTCTGGGCGCTCTGCACTCCATTTACACCAACCAGCCTGAAAAAGGAAAACAAAAGTTGTAAGGAGTGAGTGAAAGACTATATAGACGATTAACATATAACCGCTATGAATCAAAAAATCAAGCAACAAATTAAACCATTCATATATACCCAAAGTGAACTTTGAACTCGGACATTTATATAATATTTTTATGTCATTTTTGTTGGTTTGGCAACTTACACATTGTAACAAGCTGCTTATTCAAGATGAAGTCACTATACTTTGACTGCCAACCAACAAACTATTTTTTGTCATGTGTCATAATAATTCTATTTAAAACTTAGTCGAACTCTCTGTCAGTGACAAGAGAGCAGGGCCAGATTTCCGTCAATTATGGTCTTGAACTTACTCATTACCAGATATGACACAATTTGAAAGTCAGTTCCCATTTTACTAAGTAAAACTTTAACCCATTTCCAAACAGTGACGCTTTTGGAAGCCCCTCAAAAAAAGTGCTTAAGAAAACATTGTGGGAAATGAAGAAATTGCTTGCGACAAGCAATTTCTTCATTTTCCACAATGTTTTCTACCCAAAAAGTAGAAAAAAAACCCAGAGTTTCATAAACTTTAAATTGTCGTCTGAAACTTCTTCCAAATTGGACAAGTCTAAAATATTACCGTCTGGTAATGGGTTATGGTACGCATTCAAAGAAACAAAAGTAGTCAGAAATGGATTACGCTCCCTGAACAAATTTAAGTGCTTGTCACAAGAAGACACAAAACAAGTTGGGTACAGATATCCAGCCATGAAGTGAGTCAAAATGTAAGCATGCCAAGTTACCGCTCTTTTGAATGAAACATTTTAACTTTTCCATAGCTTTTTGATGATTGGCAGATGGGCTGTAGCTTTCACATACACATTCCATATAATGAGACCGTTCTAATGTGATCAAGTTCAATGTCATAACATCTGGCAAGGTAAAGGTCACAAGGTCAAGTATATCCAAATTACAAGAGGACCAAGATGGTCCTATATCACTCCCCTGACTATGATGGCTCAAAGCTTTATGATGTAAATGAAATATCAAAGCCCTACACCTAATTATTTTGGAGAAGATTTTTTAAAGATTTTCTCCTTTTTAATCCTAGGCATATTGAAGATCCTACCATTTAGAGCTTATTTCCATCTTTGAATTATATTAGAATGCATTGATACATACTAAATATCAAAGCTCTAGGCCTAATGGTTTAGGAAGAGAAGATTTTCAAAGATATCCTTCTTTATCCTGGCTTATTTTCAGAATATATTAATGTTATGAAGTAATTTGGTAAAGTGTCAATAGGTATTGATACACACCAAATATTAAATCTCTAGGTCTTATTGTTTGGAAGAAGAAGATTTTCAAAGATTTCTTTCTTATTCCTATGTAAAAATCAGGGATCCACAGAAAAGGGCTTATTTTCAAGGTATGGTAATTCTTTTAAGACCTTTGGTAGAGGGTCAATATACATTAGTACATACAAAATATCAAAGCTCTAAGCCTAATGGTTTGGGAGAAGAAGATTGATGAGATCCATCATTATGCCAAATATGAGCATTGTATCTTGAATAGGCTTGTAGAAATTGTAAATGTTAAGTTTCTTGGATAGGTTTTTGCAGAAATTTGACCTTGACCTTGTCACATGATCTCAAAATTGGTCTCTGCAGATTTGTATCGATATGATCTATCATCATGCCAAATATATAAGCATTGTATCTATAATAGGCTTAAAGTAATTGTAGATTTTAAGGATTTTTGGTTAAATCTTACAGACAGACAAACATAAAACACTATACCCAAAGTTTTTGATGCAGGGGGCATAAAGATAAGTGCCAAATAGGGTTGAAACCATTGCGAGGAAAAGAATAAATAGCTTTTCTAAAGCAATTTCATTTTTTCTCAGAATGTCAAACATTGCCTTTACCTTCAGGTTGTTACAAATGTAGGACATAGGGTAATGGCTTAACCCTTGTCATGCTGTATAAAATCCCTTAAGAAATTGCATTATAATCAAAGGGCTGAAAGCACTAATAGCACTTGTTGTTCAATAATCAATACTTCTTTTGAAAATCAATTTCATAAACAACTCTAGTAGGAAAAGTACAAGCAGGAGGTGTAGATCAAGATCAGACTGCACTTATGTGCAGGCTGATCTTGGTCTATACCTCCTGCCAAAACCGGAATATTCCGGGTTCAGCATGACAAGGGTTAATAACACCACTGTAAGAAACAAATCATCTTACCCTTGCAACATCAGGGTGACTTGAATGATAAACACTCCATTCGTGTAACTTGGGTTGCCTGAAAACAGAAGGAAAACCGTTTGAGATAATAGTCTTGAAACTTCAGCAACACCATGACAAAGTCACTTGTATCAGGGGAATTTCCATACCTGACTTGTTTGGTGTGTGCTTTTCCACCTGTACAAGTACTTTTTTCAAAGCCACTGTTAACCCTTTCCTGGACAAACCCGGGATTTTACGTCACTGTGATTTTATACTTGAGAAAACATTGTGGAAAAAGGAGAAATTGCTTGTAACAAGCAATTTCTCTTTTTCCCACAATACTTTCTACCATATAGGATGGTCAGATTTCAAATAGCATGCATTTTAATTGTTGTCTGCAACCTCTTTCAAATTGGACCAGTCTAAAATTTAATAAAACAGGAAAATATCTTAGAATGAAACAAAATATATCTTAGAGATAGCAACATTGTAACTGCAGGCTTTAGTTATGATATTCAGGTAGCAAACTGACAAATTACCCTTAACCCTTTTCAGCACAATTCCTTATTTTACTTCCCTGTGATTTTATTCTTGAGAAAATATTGTAGAAAAAGAAGAAATTGCTTGTAATATTGTGGGGAAAAAGAAGAAATTGCTTGTTACAAGCAATTTTATCTTCTCCCAAAATATATTCTATTTCCTATAGGTTTTCAAATTGCACCTATAGGGGTCCGTAATTCAAGTTCCTTCCACCCCATAGACCAATTTTATATATTATAATATTGGTCTATGGGGTGGAAGGATTGATTAATTGATTGAATGGGGTTTAATGCCACTTTCAACAGTATTCCAGTCATATGGCGGAGACTGGAGCACCTAACAAAGGATTCATGGTATTTCTCACACCAGTACTACCACTACATCCTTTCCTAGCCTCCAGCTGCTATCCCACTTAGGTTTACAATTATCAACCCATTGGTGAGAGACAAATGTTGGAAAGGATATGTGCCGCTGCCAGGGATCAAACCCATTACATCCCATGATTGAAGATTAGGAGTCTGGCGCGCTACCGACTGCACTATGATAGCGGCTGTTGGATGGAAGGAACTCGAATTACTGACCCCTATGATTGCACCCAGTTTTAAATGTGTACTTTAACCTTTTTTTTTAAATTGGACCAGTCTAAAATTTTGAAAAACAGGAAAGTTTTAAATCTTTTATGGACCTGACTACATTATTAAATTCTAGTGTTGTTTATTACCTCCTGAAGCCAAACTGCAATGTTCTGTGGACATGACCATTCAAACCTTCTATTGCTTAAACCAGGTTTTTTATGGGTTTATTGCTGCTTTGAACAATCTTTTAGTTATAACACTTATTCACTGGCTTGCTGAGTAGTATTAACCCTTGTTCTGCTAAATATTTATCCTCTTTTCACTATATTTTTTTTACTTTTTTACATAATTAGATCAATGTTGGGCTAAATGATTTTTCTTAACACATTAAGAACAAGCAGGTAGTGTAGCCTAAGATCAGACTGCACATCTGTGCAGTCTGATCTTAGTCTATACACCTGCCAAAGCAATTGTCAAAGTAGGAAAATTCCGGGATCAGTAAGACAGGGCATCATGGGCTTTGGCTATGAATGTCTCGTCATCGATTGATAACCAACATGGCCAGTGGCCCAGCTAGGATTTGATTGACAGATTGCTGGCCTGCACTGGTGATGCCTACTAACCTCCATCAGTTTAACTGAGGTATTAAACAACATTTTTTTTCTTAGGGACATGAACTATACAGTAAATCATTGCTTGGCAACCTTAACATTGTAACTATAGCTTGAATTTATTGTGGTTACCGCATTTAATTACAAAATCGACAAAAATGCTGGACATATAATTGTAGGAGTTAAAAGTTAACAACAAATTCGAATTGGTCTAAATTCATGTTTTGATTGGTCAACTTATATTTTGATAGACAGCGGCAATCTGTCAACTGTGGTCTTAAAATTTCTCGTCTCAAGTCTGCCACTCAGTAAAACAAATCTTGAATTTTATAAGCACATATTGAATATCATATATATGTATCCTTTACCTTATTCCAGACTAAACTAGAATTTCTCAAAGCAGACTTATACCTCCACCAGCGTTTTGTCACAAAAATAGCACAGTTGACCTCCAACATACATTACCTAAAATGTTCAACTGTGACCTTGACATTTGACAAACGTAACAAAATACAATAGGACACCACCTTGGGTTATGGACAACAAGTGTTGAAAGTTTCAAGGTCCTACACGATATGGCTTAAGAGTTAGAGTACGAAAACGTTTTTTAACCAAAGTTGAATTGTGACCTTGATCTCTGACCTACATGACCGAAAAGCAATAGGGCATCTGCTTCAGTCATGGAAAACAGATGTATAAAGTTTCAAGGTCCTAGATCAAATGGCTTATGAGTTAGAGCATGGAAACAATTTTCAATCAAAGTTCAATTGTGACCTTGACCTTTGAAAGACAATAGCCCACTTCCTTGGATCACTGACAGCAATTGTTTGAAGTTTCAAGGTTGTAGGTCAATCGGTTCTAGAGTTATAGTATGTAAACACTAAGTCTATGGATGGAAGTACATACATACACGGGGAAACCAAAATACCCCCTGGATTTCATAGGTGTCAAGGGGGGGGGTTATAATATTCCGAACGGACTGAGGCTGCAGATGAAACTAAAATAAACCTTGTTTGAATGAAATATGAAGGGGTTTTAAGGTAGAAAATAACTTTGTCCATTAAAACCCTGTCTTCTTTTTGCACATAGTTTTCCAAAGCTACATTTTGTCAGTGCTTCAAAATGTTGAATTGTATTATAATTGGATAGATTACTATCATGGTCAAAATGTGGAATTGTATTGTAATGGGCTGGATTTTTATCACGGATCATAACGTTCATTGTATGCACCATGCATAATGTTTGTTCGTATACATCTTTAATACCATTACAAAAAATCATCCAGTTATATCACAGCAAGGTTCAATTATTATGCTTTCCATCTGTATCAGACTGAGTCTATGAGTTGTCTTTAAAAAGGATATTACACCAATAAAATTAAATTTTCAATTTCGTATATAAAAAACTGGTATTCTGATTGGTTGAAAAAATATTCATACCTCCATGAGCAAAATATTTAGCAGGCAGCCATACTGCTTCCGTACACAAAATGGTTCCACACAAAAAGTTTTACAATTTGTACAGTTTTTGCTTTTTAAATTTTCTCACAATGCTATTAAATTATTAGAAATGAAGAGAATAGTTTTGTTTTCATGGAGGAAATAATGAATTATGGCTGAGAGAGGCAGTGAACTTATTAAAACACAGACACCTGCATGCAGTGATGATTTAGGTACAAGATAATCTTGCACTGATGTGCTGTCTGAGATCATAAAGATTTACCATACAGTAGCTGTTTGCTCATTTGTTTTGAGAGTTATGAGGATGATTTGTTTGTTTGTATTTCCATTTATTTATCGTCGCTACCGTAGTACATGCCCATATGAGTGACGCCCCAAGAAGATGGTTAGTTGTTACAGGGGATAGTGCAAGGATAAAAGATGAAACTGCTGAGAGCTCTGCCTGGTTCTTTTACGTGCTCGATGTATAGCACCGTCACACAGGGCCTAGGTTTTAAGTCTCAACCGAAAGAGAATTAGTTTGTTAGTTGATATGGTCAGCCAAGGGCTCAAACCCGTGATTATTCATAGTATGATTGCCTTCAAAGCTTATTACCAATTCTCTGTCCACTCCTACTGACAAACACAATGTTAACAGTAACAAGGGTCAAAGTGGCACCAGCCTACAGCTGACCTCGTCAACAAGGTAGGTGTTATTGCTGTAAATATAGATGCAATTCAAATTTAAAGCGCTTACCATTCCTTTGGAAGTTTCGCTGGCGTAGATAAAAATCCGTAGGCTGCCATATTTTCTTTAATTGAACTGTTTAAACTATTGAGCACCAATTAAACTTCTCTTTTAATTCAGCTGCACGACACTAAACAGTGCAACAACTGTTAGTGTAATGCAAATAAACTTGTTTAATAATAGTAATGTAATAAGATATGTCTGAATTACTTATTCAGGTGATGTCTATGTTTTTGTAGCATCTGTGTTGTTTATCGATATTTATTTGCAAATGATGCAAGCGGTAGGATGTATACGGTCTTGCCCATAGCAACGACAACTTCCGGTTATTTAAATTTGGTTAATAACTTCTCCAACTAGAATTACAGACACATAATTAAGTTGAAAATAAACAAATGCATCTGATTACAATTGCTTATTTAGTAGGTTAAAGAATTGAATTAAAAATATCTGTGACCACGAGTCGCCATTTCTTTTGATTTGCCAATGATATAAGCGGGGAGCTTGATTGACAACAAAGATTGAAGATGTCGCAGGCCAGCACATTATTTTTCAATGGGACCCAAACTCAAGCCCCGTATTGGGTCAACTATCCCCCAACGACTCCAAAGTATCCAAGTTCACAGGAAATGTTCAGGTAAGAAGTTTTATTTCATACAATTTAGGAGTTTTTATCGGCCATAGTAGACTGTGGAGCAAAGGATAATCAAAAAGTAGGCACCGTTATCGCAGCTATGTCATAAACACCTTTGGCTATTCTATAAATATCCTAACCATTTACATGCAACCGAATAGGCAAACACTATATATCTTGGCTTGCTTATGTTTTTTTTTTTTTTTTTTTTTTTCAAAATGCTGTGATGTCTGTCTGCTTTAAGCCAAAGTTAGCTGTGATACGTGTCAGAGGTTCGTTCTTTTCTTTTTGTCGAGATGAAAAATCCCGCTAAATAAGATTTTTGAGACGTCATAAAGAACGACTTTTGTTATTTTGAGCACAATTCGTTTTTAATTGATAATTACCTAGCTCACACTGTTATCAACCCTTGTCACCTGCCAGTAATACCCGGAAGGGGAGTTGGGCAGTATATATAGATAGATAGACATGCTGAATAAAATCTGTTTCAAAAGGATAAATCTATATCAAAGGACTGTAATCACTTACAGAGAACTAATATTTCTTTAGACAATTAATTTTACGAACAGCTCCTGCTCAAAAGGGACAAGCAGGTGGTGTAAACTAAGATCAAACTGAACATACATACAGGCTGATCTTTGTCTATGTCTTTGCCAAAACAGGAATATTCTAGGTTCAGCAGGTCAAGGGTTAATTAAAAACAGACCTGTTTCTCTCATACAATCAAACAGAAGATGGTAACAAAGTACATGTAATCAGACTGAAAACAGAGGCATTAGATTTTCAACATATAGAAAAAAGTATATTCAATGTATATTTTTTTCATTTTCCAATTCCATCAGTGTAGTAATGATCATACCTCTATCTATTTTTTTTTCAGGTTTGACAGAGTAGATAAATTCACAGCAAAAGTTGGAAGACAGTCACATCAGGTAAATATTATTTGGGGCTTCTACATCTAGCCATCATATAACCAGATCAAAAGTGGTTTCTTTGTCTTATTCAAAGGAGTTGCAGACAAAAATTTTCAGTTGATGAAATTTTAAAAAAATATTTTGGTATAGAAAACATTTTGGATAATGAAAAAGTCACTTAATACAGGCAAAGCAGTTTCTTAATTATCTACATTGTTTTCTGAAGCTTTTTTCTTGTGGGACATAAAAAGTAAAATTATGTGGAATTGGGTTAAACAAAAATAATGTTGTTTTCAACATTGATTAAAGTTTTTTCAGCTGTTTGTATTTAATGCTCTTATGAGAAAGGATTTAATCAACTTTGTCAACTGTCAATGTCTTTTACATTTCAGCATTGGACAGACAAATGGTATGATTCTGGTTATCCAACTTTACGTAGAGAAGAACTTCCAAAGATAGCAGACCGCCATGAACCCTGCTCCCAGCCATGGCAATATAACATTGGAACATCAGCTGTCAGTAAATGGGACAAGGCTGGTAAAGACTGGCCTGTTAGTACGAAATTTTCACCACAAGGGAGACCACCAGCTGAAACCATGCGGGCCAGAGGCATGAATAGGTTATCTATACCACGAAATGAAAATTTGTATCCGTTTTCAAACTATATGACATCACAATATAGACGTCCAGTGTACTCAATCATGGGTCCAATGCAGAGAGAACCAACCTATGGAGTTACACACCAACATAATAGGCATGGAAATATGCCATTCGAAGATTATTATTAAAAAAGTTTTTATCACAAATATTTATAAAGCTTTTCACATTTATGTAATCATAATGAAATGAAATAAATAGAATTCCATAATGACATTGAATTGTCATTCCCTTAAATCTATGAAATGAATGAAGATTGATTAATTCAAACTAGATACACTGGTACACAATTATACTTGAAATATTTTGAAGACTATTACTTGCTGAGTTTTCAGTGAACTGTCAGACTGTAAATCTTTACTGCCAAAATATACATCATTAAGGAATGGAATAATGTGAGCAAAGGAGATTTATTTTTGCACATTTCAACATTTTTACCCCCTTTTTCTATAATGATTTCCTGTTAAGTTTCTTCAAGGTATCAAAATGCGGAATTTGCATGGTAAAAGATAAAAACTGAAAAATAAGTTTATTGCATGTATTAATAGAAAAAATTGTGATAAGAAAGGAAAATGATTGTTACACTATTACTTTCACAATCCACTGTCTTCTGTTCATACTTTTACCTCAAACTTTCAAAAAAAAAAAGGGAAAGAAAAAATACAGCCCAAACAAAACCATCAATCTTGTGGTTAAATCAATAGTTTTTAATAGAAATTGTATTTTTTTATCAGTAAGACTACTGGACATATGCCTTTAGAATAGTACCTGTATGTTTTTCCCCAATGAAATCATTCTTTTAGACAAGAAGTGATTGTTGACTCCTGATACTCAGGTCGAGTATTTTGGTTGTTTTGGTTACTTAAATGTGACTGCAACTAATTCAAGCTGTAGTTACATTTAGGAAGCCAACATTTGATTTGCTAAGTGTTTTATGTTCCTGGCCGTAAATTTTATTTCTCAGGCAAACTGCTTAATAGGTCACTGGGCAAGCCTAGGGTCTATCATTTGACCAATAGCAGCGGTCAATTAAAGAAAAAATCAACCAATCAAATCATTCATTTAGTGCATGAGAAAAGTTTGTACTGTCATTGGCTGCCATTTATTTGATGCATTTTTGATGGCTTTGCGACTTAAACATCATAACTACAGCTTATTTAAGCTGAAGTTACAACATTTAGGTCACAAACTAACCATTGTACTTTTTTTTATTACATGATGCTACTGACCAATGGGGACTTTCTGTTGGAGTCAGGTGGCTTGGCTCAAAATGTAAGTAGGCGGGGCCAGCCATTGATCAATTCCAAGGTATGCTCAGCTTTGTTGGATTTCTTAACCCTTTCCCGTTTTTTGAAATTTTAGAGTGGTCCTATTTGAAAGAAGTTGCAGACAGCGATAAAAATTGGATTCAATTTGAAATTACACCGTCCTATGTGGTAGAAAACATTGTGGGAAAAGGAGAAATTGCTTGTCACAAGCAATTTCTTCTTTTTCCACAATGTTTTCCAAAGTATGAAAATAGATAGTGAATACGTAACAAAATACAATAGGACACCACCTTGGGTTATGGACAACAAGTGTTGAAAGTTTCAAGGTCCTACACGATATGGCTTAAGAGTTAGAGTACGAAAACGTTTTTTAACCAAAGTTGAATTGTGACCTTGATCTCTGACCTACATGACCGAAAAGCAATAGGGCATCTGCTTCAGTCATGGAAAACAGATGTATAAAGTTTCAAGGTCCTAGATCAAATGGCTTATGAGTTAGAGCATGGAAACAATTTTCAATCAAAGTTCAATTGTGACCTTGACCTTTGAAAGACAATAGCCCACTTCCTTGGATCACTGACAGCAATTGTTTGAAGTTTCAAGGTTGTAGGTCAATCGGTTCTAGAGTTATAGTATGTAAACACTAAGTCTATGGATGGAAGTACATACATACACGGGGAAACCAAAATACCCCCTGGATTTCATAGGTGTCAAGGGGGGGGGTTATAATATTCCGAACGGACTGAGGCTGCAGATGAAACTAAAATAAACCTTGTTTGAATGAAATATGAAGGGGTTTTAAGGTAGAAAATAACTTTGTCCATTAAAACCCTGTCTTCTTTTTGCACATAGTTTTCCAAAGCTACATTTTGTCAGTGCTTCAAAATGTTGAATTGTATTATAATTGGATAGATTACTATCATGGTCAAAATGTGGAATTGTATTGTAATGGGCTGGATTTTTATCACGGATCATAACGTTCATTGTATGCACCATGCATAATGTTTGTTCGTATACATCTTTAATACCATTACAAAAAATCATCCAGTTATATCACAGCAAGGTTCAATTATTATGCTTTCCATCTGTATCAGACTGAGTCTATGAGTTGTCTTTAAAAAGGATATTACACCAATAAAATTAAATTTTCAATTTCGTATATAAAAAACTGGTATTCTGATTGGTTGAAAAAATATTCATACCTCCATGAGCAAAATATTTAGCAGGCAGCCATACTGCTTCCGTACACAAAATGGTTCCACACAAAAAGTTTTACAATTTGTACAGTTTTTGCTTTTTAAATTTTCTCACAATGCTATTAAATTATTAGAAATGAAGAGAATAGTTTTGTTTTCATGGAGGAAATAATGAATTATGGCTGAGAGAGGCAGTGAACTTATTAAAACACAGACACCTGCATGCAGTGATGATTTAGGTACAAGATAATCTTGCACTGATGTGCTGTCTGAGATCATAAAGATTTACCATACAGTAGCTGTTTGCTCATTTGTTTTGAGAGTTATGAGGATGATTTGTTTGTTTGTATTTCCATTTATTTATCGTCGCTACCGTAGTACATGCCCATATGAGTGACGCCCCAAGAAGATGGTTAGTTGTTACAGGGGATAGTGCAAGGATAAAAGATGAAACTGCTGAGAGCTCTGCCTGGTTCTTTTACGTGCTCGATGTATAGCACCGTCACACAGGGCCTAGGTTTTAAGTCTCAACCGAAAGAGAATTAGTTTGTTAGTTGATATGGTCAGCCAAGGGCTCAAACCCGTGATTATTCATAGTATGATTGCCTTCAAAGCTTATTACCAATTCTCTGTCCACTCCTACTGACAAACACAATGTTAACAGTAACAAGGGTCAAAGTGGCACCAGCCTACAGCTGACCTCGTCAACAAGGTAGGTGTTATTGCTGTAAATATAGATGCAATTCAAATTTAAAGCGCTTACCATTCCTTTGGAAGTTTCGCTGGCGTAGATAAAAATCCGTAGGCTGCCATATTTTCTTTAATTGAACTGTTTAAACTATTGAGCACCAATTAAACTTCTCTTTTAATTCAGCTGCACGACACTAAACAGTGCAACAACTGTTAGTGTAATGCAAATAAACTTGTTTAATAATAGTAATGTAATAAGATATGTCTGAATTACTTATTCAGGTGATGTCTATGTTTTTGTAGCATCTGTGTTGTTTATCGATATTTATTTGCAAATGATGCAAGCGGTAGGATGTATACGGTCTTGCCCATAGCAACGACAACTTCCGGTTATTTAAATTTGGTTAATAACTTCTCCAACTAGAATTACAGACACATAATTAAGTTGAAAATAAACAAATGCATCTGATTACAATTGCTTATTTAGTAGGTTAAAGAATTGAATTAAAAATATCTGTGACCACGAGTCGCCATTTCTTTTGATTTGCCAATGATATAAGCGGGGAGCTTGATTGACAACAAAGATTGAAGATGTCGCAGGCCAGCACATTATTTTTCAATGGGACCCAAACTCAAGCCCCGTATTGGGTCAACTATCCCCCAACGACTCCAAAGTATCCAAGTTCACAGGAAATGTTCAGGTAAGAAGTTTTATTTCATACAATTTAGGAGTTTTTATCGGCCATAGTAGACTGTGGAGCAAAGGATAATCAAAAAGTAGGCACCGTTATCGCAGCTATGTCATAAACACCTTTGGCTATTCTATAAATATCCTAACCATTTACATGCAACCGAATAGGCAAACACTATATATCTTGGCTTGCTTATGTTTTTTTTTTTTTTTTTTTTTTTTTTTTCAAAATGCTGTGATGTCTGTCTGCTTTAAGCCAAAGTTAGCTGTGATACGTGTCAGAGGTTCGTTCTTTTCTTTTTGTCGAGATGAAAAATCCCGCTAAATAAGATTTTTGAGACGTCATAAAGAACGACTTTTGTTATTTTGAGCACAATTCGTTTTTAATTGATAATTACCTAGCTCACACTGTTATCAACCCTTGTCACCTGCCAGTAATACCCGGAAGGGGAGTTGGGCAGTATATATAGATAGATAGACATGCTGAATAAAATCTGTTTCAAAAGGATAAATCTATATCAAAGGACTGTAATCACTTACAGAGAACTAATATTTCTTTAGACAATTAATTTTACGAACAGCTCCTGCTCAAAAGGGACAAGCAGGTGGTGTAAACTAAGATCAAACTGAACATACATACAGGCTGATCTTTGTCTATGTCTTTGCCAAAACAGGAATATTCTAGGTTCAGCAGGTCAAGGGTTAATTAAAAACAGACCTGTTTCTCTCATACAATCAAACAGAAGATGGTAACAAAGTACATGTAATCAGACTGAAAACAGAGGCATTAGATTTTCAACATATAGAAAAAAGTATATTCAATGTATATTTTTTTCATTTTCCAATTCCATCAGTGTAGTAATGATCATACCTCTATCTATTTTTTTTTCAGGTTTGACAGAGTAGATAAATTCACAGCAAAAGTTGGAAGACAGTCACATCAGGTAAATATTATTTGGGGCTTCTACATCTAGCCATCATATAACCAGATCAAAAGTGGTTTCTTTGTCTTATTCAAAGGAGTTGCAGACAAAAATTTTCAGTTGATGAAATTTTAAAAAAATATTTTGGTATAGAAAACATTTTGGATAATGAAAAAGTCACTTAATACAGGCAAAGCAGTTTCTTAATTATCTACATTGTTTTCTGAAGCTTTTTTCTTGTGGGACATAAAAAGTAAAATTATGTGGAATTGGGTTAAACAAAAATAATGTTGTTTTCAACATTGATTAAAGTTTTTTCAGCTGTTTGTATTTAATGCTCTTATGAGAAAGGATTTAATCAACTTTGTCAACTGTCAATGTCTTTTACATTTCAGCATTGGACAGACAAATGGTATGATTCTGGTTATCCAACTTTACGTAGAGAAGAACTTCCAAAGATAGCAGACCGCCATGAACCCTGCTCCCAGCCATGGCAATATAACATTGGAACATCAGCTGTCAGTAAATGGGACAAGGCTGGTAAAGACTGGCCTGTTAGTACGAAATTTTCACCACAAGGGAGACCACCAGCTGAAACCATGCGGGCCAGAGGCATGAATAGGTTATCTATACCACGAAATGAAAATTTGTATCCGTTTTCAAACTATATGACATCACAATATAGACGTCCAGTGTACTCAATCATGGGTCCAATGCAGAGAGAACCAACCTATGGAGTTACACACCAACATAATAGGCATGGAAATATGCCATTCGAAGATTATTATTAAAAAAGTTTTTATCACAAATATTTATAAAGCTTTTCACATTTATGTAATCATAATGAAATGAAATAAATAGAATTCCATAATGACATTGAATTGTCATTCCCTTAAATCTATGAAATGAATGAAGATTGATTAATTCAAACTAGATACACTGGTACACAATTATACTTGAAATATTTTGAAGACTATTACTTGCTGAGTTTTCAGTGAACTGTCAGACTGTAAATCTTTACTGCCAAAATATACATCATTAAGGAATGGAATAATGTGAGCAAAGGAGATTTATTTTTGCACATTTCAACATTTTTACCCCCTTTTTCTATAATGATTTCCTGTTAAGTTTCTTCAAGGTATCAAAATGCGGAATTTGCATGGTAAAAGATAAAAACTGAAAAATAAGTTTATTGCATGTATTAATAGAAAAAATTGTGATAAGAAAGGAAAATGATTGTTACACTATTACTTTCACAATCCACTGTCTTCTGTTCATACTTTTACCTCAAACTTTCAAAAAAAAAAAGGGAAAGAAAAAATACAGCCCAAACAAAACCATCAATCTTGTGGTTAAATCAATAGTTTTTAATAGAAATTGTATTTTTTTATCAGTAAGACTACTGGACATATGCCTTTAGAATAGTACCTGTATGTTTTTCCCCAATGAAATCATTCTTTTAGACAAGAAGTGATTGTTGACTCCTGATACTCAGGTCGAGTATTTTGGTTGTTTTGGTTACTTAAATGTGACTGCAACTAATTCAAGCTGTAGTTACATTTAGGAAGCCAACATTTGATTTGCTAAGTGTTTTATGTTCCTGGCCGTAAATTTTATTTCTCAGGCAAACTGCTTAATAGGTCACTGGGCAAGCCTAGGGTCTATCATTTGACCAATAGCAGCGGTCAATTAAAGAAAAAATCAACCAATCAAATCATTCATTTAGTGCATGAGAAAAGTTTGTACTGTCATTGGCTGCCATTTATTTGATGCATTTTTGATGGCTTTGCGACTTAAACATCATAACTACAGCTTATTTAAGCTGAAGTTACAACATTTAGGTCACAAACTAACCATTGTACTTTTTTTTATTACATGATGCTACTGACCAATGGGGACTTTCTGTTGGAGTCAGGTGGCTTGGCTCAAAATGTAAGTAGGCGGGGCCAGCCATTGATCAATTCCAAGGTATGCTCAGCTTTGTTGGATTTCTTAACCCTTTCCCGTTTTTTGAAATTTTAGAGTGGTCCTATTTGAAAGAAGTTGCAGACAGCGATAAAAATTGGATTCAATTTGAAATTACACCGTCCTATGTGGTAGAAAACATTGTGGGAAAAGGAGAAATTGCTTGTCACAAGCAATTTCTTCTTTTTCCACAATGTTTTCCCAAGTATGAAAATACAGGGACGTAAAAGTGATTCAACAGGAAAGGGTTAAAATCTTTGTCCTTGAAAGTAAGATTACACACTCTTAGAAGTCTTTATAGTTTTCTAAATTGTTAAACATTCTTTAATTGATTTTATATTGCAATCAATTGTATATGCTTTCAATCATGACTTGTGTATTGTACAATGTTGAATTGAATGCCTTTCTGAAACATGTATAGTCTTGGTTTGTCTATAGGTTTTATAAAATCTGTATTGAGCATTTGAGTTATAGAAATGCAATTCAAAGTGTGCTGGTGCAATTTGGAATTCCTGCTTTTTTTTTGCTTGTATAATCATGTTGCATTTTTGATGATTTTATCATTAAAGATTCTTACAATTTACACATAGATCATTCTATTTTCTTCTTTACATTATCTTTACCCATTACTTGACAACAAAAATGACACCAGTTGCTATATCAAGCAAAATACTTTTTATGCCCGTGCATTGAAAGATGGGGGTAGGGGTATTGTTTAACAATGTCTATCTACCTATAAATCTGTGAAAACTTTAACCCATGACCACACAGCAATAATTTAGACCAGTCAAACTTGAAAGGATTTGCAGATGACAATACAAAAACTGGAATTTTTTCATCTTTTTGTGTAAAAAACATTGTTGATAATGAAGAAATTGCTGGTAACAAGCAAATTCTTCATTTTCCACAATGTTTTCCAAAGATTTTTTCTTTGGGCATCTTAAAGCATAATTGAGTGAGAATAGCTTAATTGACAAACATACTATTTCTGTAATCTTGTCTTCATTTAAAAAAATATTCCCTTGTGTTCTCAAATTGTTTTCAATAGTTTTATTCTACATATTAAAACAATGGCAATGAGTTGTAATAATCCAATAGCAAACAACAAAAATTTCCAACTGGTTGAACTGAAACAAAGCAGATGACGTATCAAAATAACTTTAATTTAAAAAATGAGAAATAGGTTGTCCAGGGACAACATGTCGAGTCTGCTGATTTGTACAGAGAATGTGGTGTACAGAAAGTTTTCTTTTAAACTGAGACCTTGACCTTGCACATATCAAAACAAATGTTTCGCAAGACACTAGGACTCACCGTGTAGAAAAAATGTGCCAAGTTATTTTCCAATTCATCCAAAAATGTAGAAGTTATGCTCTGGACAAGATGGTTTCACCTTCAACAGTGACCTTGATCTTGCATGTATCATATGTCACAAGCACTCATCAAGTAGAACAACTAAGCCACATTATTTTCAAATCCATGCATAAATGTAGAACATATACAGGGCAAGGTCAATTTTATAGTTTCACCTTCAGCTGTGACACTCACCTTGGATGTATCACAACAAACTTTTTGCATGATACTAGCACTTATCAAGATGTACAAATGTGCGAAGTTATTTTTAAATCCATCAATAAATGTAGATGTTATGCTCTGAACAAGGTCAATTTTATTGTTTGACCTTCAACTGTGACCTTGACTTATCAAGAAGAACAAATGTGTCAAGTCACTTTCCAATCCATTGATATATGTAGAAGTTATGCTCCAGACAAGGTCAATCTTATTTGACCTCCAACTCTGACCTTGACTTTGGCCGTGTCACAACACATGATACTAGTACTCATCAAGAAGAACAAGTGTGCCAGATCATTTTCCAAACCATCCATAAATGTAGAAGTTAGCTCCTGACAAGGTCAGTTTGTTGTATGACCTTCAACTGTAACCTTGACCATGGAGGAATGACAACAAATGTTTCATATGATATTAGCACTCATCAAGAAGATCAACTCTGTCTAGTTATTTTCAAATCCATCCACAAATGTAGAAGTTATGCTCTGGACAAGGTCAATCCTTTCATATGATACTAGCACTAATCAAGTAGAATAACTGTGCCAAGTTATTTTCAAATCTATGCATAAATGTAGAAGTTATGCTTAAGGTCAATTTTGATGTTTGACCTTCAACTGAGACCTTGACCTTTGAGGTATCATAACAAAGGCTTTGCATGACACTAGCACTCATCAAGAAGAACAACTGTGCCAAGCTTTTTTCAAATCCATCCATGATGTAGAAGTTATACTCCAGACAAAATTCCGGACTGAAGCATGCACACACATACTAATACTGAAGTGAAATTGCAACAACTATGTATTGCTCACCGCATGTCGGTTCATCAAAAAATACTATCATACAAGATAGAGTATTATTGTGAGAAAAGGAAACTAGAAGCACATTAGCGCCTGATTTGCTCCTATTTTTCATAAGCCCTGCCCATTAAAGCTATTTTTTATTGAGTCAAGTCTATGAAGAAATCTGAAGGGATTTCAAGGATCATTCAAAGGATCATTCGTGAAATTTGGTTGAAATTCATCGACTTGTTTCTGAGAAGATTTTCAAAGTTTTCACTTTATAACATACCTGGAAATAAGCTCCCTTACCATGTATTTTCATAATATCCAAATTCTTTGAATAAATATTATAAAGGGTTACAATGATCATTCCTGTGAAATTAATCCTTGTCGTGCTGAACATGGAATATTCCTGTTTTGGCAGGAGGTATAGACTAAGATAAGCCTGCACATATGTGCAGTCTGATCTTAGTCTAAACCACCTGCTTATGTCTTGAAAGCCAGAATATTTTATAAAGCTAATTTTTGAAAGAAACATTCACTTCAACTAGTGCTTCTAGTGCATTCAGGCCATTGATTTAAATGTAATTATGAACAAGAGTGCCATCGTCACAATATACGCCACCACTTTGCTGCTGTTTCAAGAAAAAATAATTGTAGACACTACAGTACTTATTTTGACAGAACCAAATCAAAGCATTTGCAGACTACCTTTTTAAATTGTCAAGTTCAATCTGTTTGTTATGTTTGATTAATTGAACAGGCCCAGGGGCATAACTCTTGAAAAAATCAATGAACCATAAAATCCTTGATCCATGTACACCTACAAATTATGGTGATGACATTGACTAAGTTTCATTTAAATGACGACAAAAAGTTAGGAGGAGTTGCGTTCACAAGGCTGCAATTTCAATAAGCCCCAGAGACTAAGTTTAAGGGGGCATAACTGAGGCAAAAACCAATGAACCATAAAATCCTTACTTCATGCGCATCTACCAATTAAGGTGATAACATCCACAAAGTTTCATTTAGATCCAGCCAAAAACTAAGGAGGAGTTGCATTTACAAGGCTGCAATTTCAATAAGCCCGAGAGACTAAGATTAAAGGGGGCATAACTGAGGCAAAAAATCAATGAGCTATAAAATCCTTACTTCATGTACATCTACCAATTAAGGTGATAACATCCACCAAGTTTCATTTAGATCCAACCAAAAACTTAGGAGAAGTAACATTCACGAGGCTGCAATTTATAATAAGCCCCAGATACCAAGTTTTAAAGGGGACTAAACTGAGGCAAAAAATCAATGAACTATAAAATCCTTTCTTCATGCACATCTACCAATTAAGGTGATAACATCCACAAGTTTCATTTAGATCCAACCAGAATCTTAGGAGGAGTTGCGTTCACAAGGCTGCAATTTCAATAAGCCCCAGAGACTAAGTTTTAAGGGGGCATAACTGAGGCAAAAATCAATGAACCATTAAATCCTTACTTCATGCGCATCTACCAATTAAGGTGATTACATTCACCAAGTTTCATTTAGATCCAGTCAGAATTGTAGGAGGAGTTGTGTTCATAAGGCTGCAATTTCAATAAGCCCCAGAGACTAAGTTTTAAGGGAGCATAACTGAGGCAAAAATCAATGAGCCATAAAATCCTTACTTCATGCACATCTAACACTTAAGGTGATAACATCCACCAAGTTTCATTCAGATCCAGCCAGAATTGTAGGAGGAAGTGCGTTCACAAGGCTGCAATTTCAATAAGCCCCAGAGACTAAGTTTTAAGGGGGCATTACTAAGGCAAATATCAATGAATCATAAAATCCTTACTTCATGCACATCTTCCAATTAAAGTGATAACATCCAACAGGTTTCATTTAGATCCAGCCAGAAACTTAGGAGGAGTTGCGTTCACAAGGCTGCAATATCAATAAGCCCCAGAGACTAAGTTTAAAGGGGGCATAACTCAGGCAAAAATCAATGAACCATAAAATCCTTCCTTCATGCACATCTACCAAGTTTCAAAAAGATCCGTCCAGAAACTTAGGAGGAGTTGCGCTCATGAGAAAAGTGGACGTACGTACGGATGGACAGACTGATGGACAGACTGATGGACAGAAGGAGAAGATGACGCCAATATACGACCGACTCCGGCGGCGTATAAAAAAACTAGAGGACCATGATGGTCCTAAATTGTTCACCTGAGGCATCTGCAAATTACAGTACTTTTTTGTATAAAAAAGACACAACTTGAGCAAAAAAAAAAAAATAATAGAACAAATATAAGATTTTGGGCTTAGTACATAACAATCCAGTAATGCTTTACAATAAAAATGAATGCCTTTGGCTTTATAGTTTAATCCATTACCAAACTATCCCAGAATTTGTCACCCTCAGGGAAAATAGGTTTAAAAAAGCATTGTGAGAAAGGGAATGACAAGCAATTTCTCCATTTCTATTTAAGAAGAATTCTTTCAATGCGATTTCATCAATTTTCGACCCCAAGAGCAGAGACATCTTTTATCCTAAGAGCATATTTTCCTGTTATATACATGTAGTACAAAATTATTTAATCATGCTACATACAAAATATGAATGCCCTTCACCTTATATTTCAGAGGGAGAAGACTTTTGAATGTGGCGATTTACAAAAATTTTGGACCTTTTGGGCAGTGCCATGTTTTATCCCAGGGCTAAGATTTTAGCTAACATACTAGAGAACCATCTGGTTATGCTATAAATCAAATATGATTGCCTTAAACTTTGTAGATTGGGAGAAGACTGTTGAACATGATCTAATTGAGCATTTTTACGAACTTTGGACACCCAGGAAGGGGTGTTTTTTAACCTACAGGCATAATTTAAACAAAATTGATAGATAACAGCCCGGCTATGCTACACTCTAAATATAAATGCCCTCCACCTTAAAATGAAGATTTCTTTTTTTTTTAACATACTCAAACTTCGCATTTTTCCCAATTTTGGACCCCTAGTGCAGGCCCGTTTTTGAACCTAGGAGGACAACTTTTAGTGATATAGTACAAAACCATCCAAGGAACATCCCTGCAAAGTTTCAGCTTGATTGACCTACTGGTTTAGGAGGAGAAGATTTTTAAAGATATTTAAAGAATTACTAAAGATTCCCATTTTCAAATGCCGTGGCAACCAGAGTTCTTGACAGAATGAAATTCTTTTAACAACTTTTGAAGAACTTCACCCAATGAACATCCCTGCAAAGTTTCAGCTTGATTAGCCTACTGGTTTAGGAGGAGAAGATTTTTAAAGATATTTAGAGAACTACTAAAGATTCCCATTTTCAAATGCTGTGGCAACCAGAGTTTTTGACAGAATGATGGAATTAAACTCTTTTAACAACATTTGTAGAACTTTACCCAAGGAACATCCCTGCAAAGTTTCAGCTTGATTGGCCTAATGGTTTAGGAGGAGAAGATTTTTAAAGAAATAGTGGACAGACGGACATACGGACGACGGACAATGACCGATCACAATAGCTCACCTCGCACTTTGTGCTCAGGTGAGCTAAAAAGGTTTGATTCAGCATTACAAGGGTTAAGTTTAAATCCATCAACTGGTTTCTGAGAAAAAAAATGAAGCTTTCACTACATACCATATATGGACATCAGCCCTATCCAAAACAGCCATTTTTTCGTTTCATCAATTCTTTTAACCCTTTTCCGTACAAACCCCGGATTTCACATCATTGCGATTTTATACTAGAGAAAAACTTATGGAAAAAAGAAAGTGCCTGTAACAACCAATTTCTCCTTTTCCCACAATATTTTCTACCACATAAGACGGTTTCATTTCAAATTACATTTCACACGCAATACAGACACCGAGTAATCCTAAGAGCTTCCCTTGAGCATGTTGTAAATTTGTTTGTCATAAATACAGATGGTAAAGTTTGATTAAGAGTTGAAGAGAATATTTTTTGTTTTCATGGAGGTATGAACTGAAAAAACTAATCACACTGTATGAATACGCGAAGCGGATTCATACATTGTGTGATTAGGTTTTTCGGTTCATACCTCCATGAAAACAAAAAATATTATCTTCATTTCTTATAATTTAATAGCATCGAGCGAAAAATGCAACAACTTAACAAATTTTGATACCTTTTTGTAGAGAACTATTTTGTGCGGAAGCATTCAAAATGGCTGCGTACTCAAAATTTTGTTCATGGAGGTATAAATTCAATTTTTCGACCAATCAGATCGCTCGTTTTTGATAGACGAAACTAACAATTAAATTATAAACAAATGATAACGTTCAACAATTGTGTCAGAGTTCAAAATTCGTTTTCATTCTATATGAACAATTTAATTGTTCTATCATTGTTTTTTTTTTCTAAAATTGACAAAAGCAGTATTTCAATTGGCATATAGTTCAGAGTAATAACCACATACTGGTTATAGCAGAAGATTTTCTTTGCGACAGGAAAATGAAATACAAAGAATGTTGAAGTAACTTTTCACAATTCATCCAGTTTAATTATATTGCACCAAAAAACAAGAGAAGATTAACACAATGTCATGGTAAAAATGATTCTGTTCCAAAACAAAATTATCAAACAACAATTATATTATTTATAATTAAAGGTATCCACACCTCTTGCTTCAGTTTTACATATTCTCACACTGTTAATGTTACAAAATATAGATTTTCTGAAAAGTGAATGTTAGTAGCAAACATTTCGTATAGCAGACTGCAGTTATCCTTTTCGTTAGCTTCAAGGGACAGTCAACATTAAAACCCTTGTCCTGCTGAATCCTTTGTTATTTTTCTATATTTTTCTTAATTTTACTGTATTTTAAAACCTTGACATAATTAAATCAATGTTGTGCTCACAGGTTCTAAACACTACAAGAGCAAGCAGGTAATGTAGTCTAAGTTCAGACTGCATGTCTGTGCAGGCTGATCTTAGTCTGTACCACTGCAAAAGCCATGGTCAAAGCAGGAATATTTCTGGATCAGCATGACAAGGGTTAAAAAGTTTAAGAAAAATAACTTAAAAATCTCAACTAACAAACAGTTACAAGCAATTTCTCCTTTTGTCAAAATATTTTCAACATTTATTGACAGTCATCTATCAGTTCAAAAACAACATTAATTACTGTCTGCAACTTATTATTAAATTGGACTAGTCTAAAATTTTGTTGTCTGTTAACCCATTACAAAATATTAGACTGGTCCAAATTGAAAGAAGCTGCAGACGACAATTTAATAATTATGAAATTTAAGCTTTCTTGGTAGAAAACATATGTATGTATTATGAAGAAATTGCTTGCAACAGCAATTTCTTAATTTTACACAATGTTTTTGTAGTTGTACTTTTCTTGAGTGACATCAAAACGCGTTATTGAGTGGGATTGGGTTAATTTGTTACTAATGAAGTATATATGTGACAAGTCTTATTAAGAGAGACCATCCCCAATTTTATCTAAAGAAAAAGAAATACAATGCAAAAGAGACTGAATCAACCACAATTCAATTAAGAGACTTAATAAGGCACAATTCAATCATTTTGATATTTCCAAATTAATCAAAAAGTATGGTAGAATGATGTTTTAAATTCAGAAAATCTGCCAAGAGTAAAGCAATAGTTTTTCATTTTGCTTTTTTCAATTATTTGATTATTTGATTTGAAATATTTGATTTCTGAAGCCATATATTTCTTACAATCAAAACCTTTTTGATAATTTGATAGAGAGTCACTTAACGATCAATTTGGTAAAATTTGGTTAAAATCCATCCAACTGGTTTCTGAGACAAAGAATTTCAAAGCTTTTACCAAATGCGGAAATTAGCCCCACCCATTTTAGCCATGTTTTCATTACATCAGAATTCTCTGAAAGAATCTGATAAAGCGTGACCAAAGGATCATTTCTGTTTAATTTGGTTGAAATCCATTACATGGTTTCTGAAAAGATGATTTAAACCTTTCTCCAAATATGGAAATTAGCCCCGCCAATTAAATCCATGCTTTTCGTCCGATCCATTTTTTTTTGAAGGAATCCAATAAATGTTGACCAAAAAATCATTTCTGTAAAATTTGGTTGAAATCCATTGAATAGTTTCTGAGAAGATTTTTAAAGGTTTTACCATATATGGAAATTAGCCCAGCCCATTACAGCAATGTTTTTCATTCAATCAAAATAATCTGATAAAGGGTCACCCAAAGATCATTACTGTGAAATTTGGTTGAAAACCATTCAATGGTTTCTGAGAAGATTTTCAAAGGTTTTACCATATATGGAAATTAGCCCAGCCCTTTACAGCAATGTGTTTCACCCGACAAAAATTCTTTGAATGAATCTAATTAAGGGATCACCCCGGGATCATTTCTGTGAAATTTGGATGAAATCCATCCATTGGTTTATGAGAAGATTTTCAAAGCTTTTACCATTTTTGGAATTAGTGCCGCCCATTAAAGCCATGTTTTTCATCATATCAAAATTCTTTGAAGGAATCTGATAGAGGGTCACCCAAGGATCATTTCTGTGAAATTTGGTTGAAATCTGTTCAGAACTTTCTGAGAAGATTTAAAGGAAAAGTTAACGGACGCTCTCTGATTTTCAGCCAGTTGAGCTAAAAATAAAGAAATTGCTTGTTACTGTTCATTTACTAAATGTTTTCCCACTTGCTTTTCTTCAGGGGCGTCCAAAAGCGTCATTGTGTGGGAATAGGTTATAGTATTGAACCCTGATAATTTGTGTGCTCACAAACACACATACAACGCACAAAACTTGTATAACACTGTATCTCTTTCTTCCAAACATAAGCCTAAAATAGCCTGAAAAATCCCTTAAATGTTTAAGCATGTGTGTGGCTTGTCCTATTGATGGGTCGCTGGCCCCGCCCACTGACTGTTACAGGCCCCACCAACTGCCTGTCACAGGAAGTTCCACTTTGATTTTAAATGGTGTTATTTGGCAAAATTTACAGCTAGCAACATGCAACAGTTAGAGGTGCTAGATGGCCTGATTTGCTCCATAGGCCTGAATTCACTTACCATGAAAGTCATTCAGTTTTCTTTAACACAGGAGGCAATTTATTTGAAAAGGTCTGATTTTCTGTAATTCAAAAAAGGAGAGATAACTTTATTCTATGCAACAAATATTCTATGTCAAGCAATATCAATTATTTTCCTTGAATCACTATGAAATTGGGTCAATCTTCCAAAGCTTTATTAATAAAACTGATTAAATTTCTTCAAGAAATGTTTAAGAATACCCAAAAGATCATTACTATGAAATTTGGTTGAAAATTATCCTCCAGTTCTGGAGAATCCAGTTCCAGAGAAAACGATTTTCAAAATGTTCACTCTATACCATAAAGTGATATTATCCCTGCCCATAAAAGCCTTGTTCTTTGAACCTTGTCCTGCTCAATATTTTTCCTCTTTTCACAACATTTGAAAACTTTGACATAATTGGATTAATCTTGCATTAAAAGATTTCTCTGAAAACAACAATCCTCAGGAAGTGTAGGCCAAGATCAGACTGCATGTCTGTGCAGGCCGATCCTTAATCTATACAACTGCCAAAGCTATTGTCAAAGCTTTGTCAAATTGTCAAAGCAGGAACAATCTGGGATCAGCATGACAAGGACTTATAAAGCAAAAATCTCTTCAGGAATCTAATTAAGGGTCACCAAAGAATCATTCCTGTGAACTTTGGTTGAAATCCATTGACTAACTTTTTAGGAAAATCTGAGAAAAAACTTTACACCATAAATGGTAATAAGCCCTTCCCATTAAATCCATATTTAAGTATCAGAATTGCTCTTGTTCATCAAGGCTATTATGTAAACATGCAAAAATTTAGTGGTCACTTTTGATAACCAAACAGTTTTAGTAGTCCAGTTTTGCAAGCCAATT
This sequence comes from Fragum fragum, assembly GCA_946902895.1. NCBI lineage: Eukaryota > Metazoa > Mollusca > Bivalvia > Cardiida > Cardiidae > Fragum > Fragum fragum. The sequence continues at coordinate 43,658,405 of OX336376.1, read as the reverse complement.
ATCAAAACCCTTCTTTTCTGTTTTCCGTATCCATTTACTTTCTTTCTTTCCCTTAGATCAGTCTGTAGTTACCCTCTCAACTTAAAAGTAAAATATCAGCATATTTGACATGTAACAACAGGGTGTGTACAGTTTTAGGATTTAGGTCCCTCCATGCTGTAGGCATATTTGATATGGACCATGAGAGAAAAAGAAGTGGATACAAGGAGTCTGGGTACATATCTGCATCCATATGCAGTATCTCTTGTAAGAATAGACCTCCTTAGTTCTCTTACATGCCAAGTGTAAAGCACTGATACACTCCAAGCTACCTCTGGGTTTCTTACCAGTCCACTTCTAGTTGGGCGGGATACAGTGTCTCTGAAAAATCCTTCAGCGTTCAGGATTCAAACAACAGACCTAAGGATTGGTAGTCATGTGTTTTACCCTCTGGACCACTGTAACAAAGAGTTATTGTCAATATCACTTATATGGTCATTAAGTCATTCAATTTGTGAACAACGAAAGCTATATTCTTAAAAAAAAAAATAGCTTTGTTGTTCACAAAATGAAAAATAAGCTCAATCTTATGCTGAAACAAACAATCATCCCAAATAGATTTCTCTTTTGATTTTCCTCCTTAACCCATTCCCACACAAAAATTTTTTAGACTGGTCCAAATTGAAAGAAGTTGCAGACAACAATATCAAGTTGATGGAATGTCAAAGTCTTCCGTCTTTTAGGATAGAAAACATTGTGGATAATGAAGAAATTGCTTGATACAAGCAATTTCTTCATTTTTCACAATGTTTTCTAAAGCCCCTTTCTTGAGGGGCGTAAAAAGGAGGGCTTGTGTTGGAATGGGTTAATACTATAATGATAATTATGTCTTTAACAAACAAAAATAAATTAGATACAGTCTAATAAACTCACTCAATTATCAATATGCTCTAGGTACAGGATTAATTTCAGCTTACAAAGAGCTTCTAAAACACTAATCCCCCCCCCCACCCTTGGCATCTTTGTCAGAAAGTTGACCGACATTCAGAAGCAACCTTAACCTTGTCAACTGACTTTGACATTTTCACAGATTGATACCTTTTTGACAAATAACTAATTATGAGCTTAAAGTATATCTGCTATAGATTTGAATTCTTATACTTAGTATCAAGAGAATTGACCAAATGCAACTGTCAATCAAGGAATTAACCTACCAATCAAATCATTTATTCAGCCGGGACCTGAGCCTTAAACTACAACATTAGCAGCCATTTTTGTTAAACTTTTTTGTTGATTTGGCGACTTAAACGTCGAAACTACAACATTTAGGTCACAAACCATCTATATTACTTTTTTGTTACATGCTACTGGTCATAAACTTTGCACAATAACTCCTTTAAATATTGATGCGGAACATCCTGTCAGAGTCAACTGGCGGGGCCGAGTCACCTGAGTGGGGCCAGCAATTGGTCTATTAGGGTTGAGACAGACATTGGTAAAACAAAATGCACCCATTGGAGGGTAGCATAGAAATTAGAGTTAACTTTAATTAGTTAATTTCTTATACACACGAATCTTTGGTACTTTAACACATCTGACAAATTATCCTTTTACCACTCAAACATGAATTTTAACCCATTTCCGCAAATTTTACAATGTTCCAAATTTAAAGGAGTTTGCATACAATAATTTAAAGTTTATGATATTTAGATTTTTCAACTTTCTTGGCAGAAAACATTGTGGAAACAAGCAATTTGTTCATTTTCCATAATGCTTTTCAATTTTTTTTTCTAGGGGGACGTCAGAAGGCATTATAGTGTGGGAATGGGTTATGCCTTTCAATTATAATATTGAGGAAAACACCATGAAAAGAAGGAAAAAGAGCTACTTTTCCTTTTCTCACATGCTTTCTCCCCTATCTGACACTTAATTTCAAATTGTAATAAACTTTAACCCATTCCCATACCAGAACGCTTTTTGACAGCCCTCAAGAAAAATTATTGGGAAAACATTGTGTAAAATGAAGAAATTGCTTGTAACTAAAAATTCTTCATTATACACAATGTTTTCTAACTGCATAATTGAAAAAAAACTAGAATTTCATAAACTCTAAAATTTTGGTCTGCTCCTTTCAATTTGGACTCGCATATAATTCAACTGTGTGGTAATAGCTTAAATGAGAAATCTGTGAGTCAATACTCACTGAGAATACCCCCAACATGCACCATAATAACTACAGTGAAAATGAAATTCTCCCTCAATGGAACATATTCAGTAAGTACCACGCAGTACACCTAGCTGCATCTCAACAACAAGAATTGAAAAAATACCACACTACCAGGCAATGTCGAAAATTAAACTATTACCTGAAAACAGGAAGTAGATAACTTGCAGACCTAAATTTTGTCAGCACCATTGAGGACCCATAGTTGAACATTTATACAAAGTTTAAAGCCAATACTTTTAATAGTTGCTGAGAAAAATATGTTGAAAATATACGACTATACCAGGCAATGTCCGAGAATAAATGAAGTTGTAGAACATGAAGTAGTTAACTTGCAGACCTAAATTTGCCATGTAGGACCCCTAGCATCAAGTTTCAAGAGGATGCTATTAATAGTTGCTGAGAAAAATGCAACAAAAGTACATCACCAAGCAATGTCGGAAAATAAACTTAGTCGTAAAACAGGAGTACCGGTAGATAACTTTGCTGCCCTCAAAACTGTGAGCGCCATGTAGGACCATAGATAAACCTCCATATCAACTCAATGTTATCAATAGTTGCTGAGATAAATGCGACTTAAATATACCACTATACCAGGCAATGCCCTAAAAAACTAAGAAGTAGTTATCCTGCGGACCTAAATTCAGTAAGTGCCATGTAGTACACCTAGATAAACCTCAACACCAAGTTTCAAGTAGATGGTATGAATAGTTGTTGAGAAAAATGTGACAAAAATATACCACTATACCAGCCAATGTCAGAAAATAAATAAAGTCTTAAAACAGGAAGTAGATAACTTGCACACGAACCTCCACACCAAGTTTCAAGTTGATGCTATGAACAGTTACTATGAAAAATGTGGCAAAAACCCCCACTACATTGGACCTAAATTTGGTAAGCCCCATGTAGATGAACCTTCGATTTATATTTTTAATTGATACTATGAGTGATTGCTCAGAAAACTGTGAAGAAAGATATTGGTTACGGACGGACAGAAGGAGAGACAAGGGTAAACCATCATACTCCACTCTTCTGTGAAGCAGGGGTACAATTAATGTCTACAAACTCCTCCAATTTTCTTATTTTGGTAATAAGTTAAAGGTTAACAGTTTAACCCATTCCCACACAGTGACGCTTTCTGACACCCCTACAGAAAAACAATTGGGAAAACTTTGTGTAAAATGAAAAAATTGCTTGTAACAAGCAGTTTTTTCATTTTACACAATGTTTTCCCTCCAGAAAGTTGAAGAAATCTAAAAAATTCATTAACTTGAAATTGTTGTCTGCAACTCCTTCCCATTTGGACTGGTCTAAAATTTTGCCGATTGGTAATGGGTTGAATATATAGACAAAAATAGAAAATTCTGAGTAACAAATATAACACCTTGCTAACATGTTCTACATTACTGCCTCAGAAAAGGGGGGAAACAATTCACATAAGGTGATGGGTTAATCACAGGACAACCTGAAATTTTCTTGATGCACTAATTCATTGTGCTACAAACAGGGGAGAGCACTACAGTGCATATCACTGAGAGTTTGAGTTCCTGTGCTGCCATGGGGGAGAGCACTCTATTGCATGGTGTCACTGAGAGTTCAAGTCCCTGAGCTCCATTTCATGAAAGCAGGTAGTTCTTTGACAGGCACATTATGGGTGTGAGCCTTTAGACGTAGATTTCTGTCATCCGTCAATAATACAACCTCTCTGTATAACCTCACTGGGGCATCTGTTGAAAAAAATGTAACAACATCAAAAATCAATAAGTTTGTAAAGTGACTGATTGAATAACCTTTAACCCTTTCCTGTACCAACCTTTCGTATCATGTCACTGTGAGTTAACACCTGAGAAAACATTGTGGAAAAAGAAGAACTTGTTTGTAACAAGCCATCTGCACCCATAGGAACAAGCAGGTGATTTTCACTCCGCATGCAGTCTCTCTTTTTTCCACGAAGTACCTTCCTTCCCACACAATCAAATACTTTGAGGTATTGTGGAAAAAAAACTTTGGAAAACAAAGTTTTCTACCTTTAATTATAACTTTTTTCAATTTAAACATACATGTACTTTTAAACAAATTTATAATAGTTCAATTGCGACAGAAGCTGTCAAGCTTATAAAGTCACTCTCTAATGCTCAAAATCCAGATATTTTCACATCCCTGAAAGACAGTGGCTTAAACCCGATGCTACCCAATTTTACAGCTGGGTAGACCGAGGCTGGCTTTCAAGTGTCTTACCCATGGACACACCCTGGTGACGGTGGAACTTGATTCCTTGACCTTCAGATCATGAGTCAAGCACCTCTACCGCTTTGCCATCAAGCACTTAATTGGAAGGTTATTGGAATTGCAAGTCAAAAATTATAGAACTTAGAATTTCTGATGTTGAAGTGCTATCATAGCCTTTAATATGAGTTCCTGCTTCAAAAAGAAGCTCAGTGTTGCAGACTTGCACAACGACAAGAGGACCATGATGGTCCTAAATTGCCTATCTGTGGCATCGGTAAATTACAGTACTTTTTTGTAAAACAAGAAGACCATGGTCCTAAATCACTCACCTGTGGCATCTGCAAATTACAGTACATTTCTGTATGACACAGCTTGAGCAAAATAATATTAATACAAATCACATATCAAAGCTCTTGGTAGAAGAAGATTTTCAAAGATTTTCTTCTTTATTCCTTTGTAACATAAGGGATCGCACAGAAAAGGGCTAAATTTCAGACTACAGTAATTCTTTGAAGTATTTTGGTAGAAGGTCATCAAACAATGATACATAGCAATTATCAAGGCTCTAGGCCTTATGGTTTGGGAGAAGAAGATTTTTCAAAGAATTTCTTCTTTATTCCTTTTAAAACTAGGCATCACACAGAAAAGGGTTAATTCTCAGGGTACAGAAATTCATAGAAGTATTTTGGTAGAGGGTCATAAGGTGATGATACATACCAAATATCAAAGCCCTAGGCCTTATGGTTTGGGAGATTTTCAAAGATTTCCTTCTTTATTCCTTTGTAAAACCAGGGATCACACAGAAAAGGGTTAATTCTCATGGAATGGTGTATTTCAGTAGAGCGTGAATAGGTGATGATACATACCAAATATCAAAGCTCTAGGCATAATGGTATTGGAGGAGATTTTCAAAGATTTCCTTTGTAAAACCAGGGATCACACAGAAAAGGGCTAATTTTCATGGCATGGTAATTCTTTGAAGTATTTTTGTAGAAGGTCAATAGGTGATGATATGTACCAAATATAAAAGCTCTAGGCCTTATGGTTTAGGAGGAGATTTTCTAATAATTGTTTAAAAACAGACAGACGGACAAATGAACGCCGCACATTAACAATCATAATAGCTCACCTTCAGCAAGTTGTACTCAGGTGACCTTAAAACAGCTCCAAATCTACAAGCATTTGGCAAAACAAGAGCTTCGCAGAGCAGCGCATTGACACCCGAAGGGGCTTGTCAGTAACCTTGGCTTGTCAGTAACCCAAGCTTGAATGTTAGCTAATGATTTTTGACAAAAGAGAGATCTTATCAGCTGAATAATACTGTTTATACTTGAGAAACAAGACAGCTTTATAATAACATTATGTACAATGCTTAAAATCTATAATTTGAATACAATTGACATAAAAAAATGACCTTGAACAATGACCTTGAAACAAGTTTCAACAGATAGTACTCACCACAAGCAATAAAAATATGACCTTGAAAAACTGATCTTGACAAATAAATAATTACAATGGTTCAGTTAAGGTTTTTCAGAGCTCAAAATGACCTTGACATTTGAATTCAACCAATTCAAGGGCAGATAATTCAAGAAAGATCAAAGCTTTTTGAATTTTTGAAGTCTTATGCTCAACTAATTATCAGAGATACATTGTGGCAAGATTCAGTTCAATCCAATAGAATTTGTAACAGGAGTTGTGCACACTCACATACACACAAAAACCTATTTTGTTAAGTAAAGGGGAGATGATTCAGGAACAACTTGACATATCAAACAAATTTTAGTCCTAAGCACAACTAGACATCATACAGAGTCATTGTGGCAATTTTCTTTTCATTCCCATTCAAAATGTATGAGATAAAGAGCTCACAAGAAATAAAGGGGTTTTTCGTTCAATTCATGGGCAGATAATTCATGATAACTCAAGAATGACTGGAGCGATTTGAATTTCAAAGGTCTTATGCATAACTAGACATCATAGGGAGTAATGGTGCAAAGTTTCAGCTCATTCCCATTGATTGTTTAGGAGAAGTTGCGCACACAATAATCAGTAATTTTCATTCAATTCAAGGGCAGATAATGACTGGAGCGATTTGAATTTCAAAAGTCTTATGCACAACTATACATCATAGGGAGTAATTGTGCCAAGTTTAAGCTCATTCACATTGATAGCTTAGGAGGAGTTGCGCACACAAAAAATTGTTAACGGATGGACAGACAGACGGACGACCAGGCCATAACATAATACCATCCTTCGGGCTTATAATAAGGCAATAGAACCAAGATTGCAGAGACAGTTTCCAAATCAAAATCTGTATTTTCACACAAAAAATCAAAGGGACTGGAACAAGACTCATACCAGACCTAAAGCTCATTACTGCTGACACACATCAAAAATCAGCTCAAGATCTACAAGCCATTAGAAGGAAATAAATAAAATGACTTAAGGGTCTGACAGTTACACTGACATGTTGAATACAAATGGTCCATTATACTGGAAACCCCTTCTAAATGATAAAAAAACAAAAATTCCCTCATTCTTTAAAGTTTTAGAATAAACTCTCTGATTCACACACACAAAAATGTTAACAATGAAACCTGACAAAACTAGACATTGTCGCAAAGCCGACAAATACCCCCAAACAGCGCTTGTCCATATACAAGTGCTATCCACCAAAGGGCCATAACAAAAAACGGACCTTTTAATTAAAATGCCTTAACTCAGTCAAAAATCAATGGACCATAACCAAAATAAGATATGCACATGTCTTACTTATACAGAGTCTTTCCGTGAAATTTGAATCAAATCTGTCCAATGGTTGCTGAGAAATTGAGCGGACAGAATTTTTCACCAAAGGGCCATAACTTCGTCAAATATGAATGGACCGTTACCAAAATGGAATATGCACATCTCTGCTTGATACTGATTATATCAGTGAAGTTTGAATCAAATCTGTCCAATGGTTGCCGAGAAATTGAGCGGACACGAAAAAGCTAAAGACAGACGGACCAACCGACCGACCAACAAGCTGACTCCTATATACCCCCAAATATAATTTTGGGGGGTATGATAACAAATGTTTACGAACATTAAACCATTACCAGATGACACAATTTTAAGAATGTCCAAATTTAAAATTAGCAGACAACAGTTTTTAGTTGATAAATTTTTTAATGTATTTTACGGTAGAAAAAGTGATAACAGATAAAATTCTCAATCTTGTATCAGTAGATGCATATTGATGAGATTTATCATTATGCTAAATATGAGCATTGTTTTCTTAATAGGCTTAATGTAATTGTAAATTTTAAGTTTGGTTAAGTTTCAGACAATCAGACGGACAGAAAGACCAAGGTAAAACAATATGCCCCCATCTTTCGATGCGGAGGCATGAAAAGAGTACCATACCTTTATCTTTTGGCATAAAATCTCTGGCTTTATCCTTACAGTAGTAAGTGCAACAGGAAAGAATCAAATCATCATTGTTTCCCTGTAAAGACAAAATATATTCAAATAATTGCAGTATATGACGTTCATCTTGTTAGATGTCCATGTTGTTGTAAAAACAAGAGTTGTCCACTAACAATATAGTTTGCCCTTTCAGGCACTATTTGAAACAGGATAAATGTTAAGAAACAAGAAACAAGGTCATCCCCTTGGTAACAGATTGACATATCTTTCTTTCACACTTGCGTGTATATAGCATTGTTTCCCTTAACAAGTTTACAGATTAATTGTGTCATTTAATCCCTTTACCAATGATGAAATTTTAGCGACAAATGTTTGTAAGTATTGTTTTTCAAACTATGATATTGAATTACCAACAGTACATCTCTTTATATTTCAAGATCTCAATCAATACTGGCATTTCTTGAAGACCACAATGTCTAATTTAGACTGTATCAAACCAGGGGTCGATGAAAATTGATTTCATAAGGCAGAAATTTAATCCTTTTGGCAAGGTTAATGACCACAACAAAAATTTAGACACACACAATGATTTTTGGAATCCAGCAGAAATAAAGTGCTATATGGTATGATGCAATTACAGCAAGATAACAGTAACTTACAGATTTATCAGTATCTTCACTTCTAAATGAGATCGTTTCCATTACAGAACCTTTAGATGTGAGAGCCTTCAAATGTGTGTGTTTCTTCTCAAACTCTTCCTCCAGGTATTTTATTGTAGATCTAGCATAGGTCTTAACTTTATGGGCGTGTTCCTCACTGTCAAACTGCCCATGTCTCTGTCCCTGAGCTAGTCCATCTAACTCATTGATGACTGAAAACATAATCAATTGTAATAAACAAGAGAACCATGATGGACCTAAATTGCTCACCTGAAAAAAAATCAATGTACTCAAAAGCAGCATAAAAAATTGCTAAAGATTGAAAGGTTTCATCCTTTGTTTTTCTGTAAAATGAAGCATCCTGGTGAATAAATATTGAAATCTAAGGGTAGTTTTCTTAACAATGTATTTATAGGATATTCAGGTAATGCTAAATATATTCAATCTCGGAGCTTTATGGTTTGTAACAAGAAGATTTTTAGATATCCATACTTGTTTCTATGTAAAATTTGGTGCAACCTAGGGAGCCAACTTGAGACTCCTGGAACATTATTTATCAATTTCTTGGCTGATTCCAGTATCCCTACACAAACTTCGGCAGATCAACTCATGAAAATATAGCTTTAGTTCTTAATTCAATGAAAGATAACTCTTCCACTGTAACAATCAGTTACCCTATATCACTTTCCCAAATATGCTTTCCTGAATATTGTAAAACAGAAAAAACAGTTATCTAGATTTTGTTCTACTTACCAACAAGAGGTATTACAATGGTATACTGTTTATCTTTAATGAGTTTTTGCATACTGGGTAAATGGTCAATAAAGCAATTGGTATCAGGAACAAGGAATATTGGACGGATTTCAATCTCGATTGATCTGTGTCGATTGTCCTCAATTATTTTCTGAAATAAGACAATAACTTCAAGATAGCATGGTTTAGAACAGAGGGGTTAATTAAAACCTTGCCATGCTGAATAAAATTCTTGTCATATATGAATTCAAATCAAAGGGCTGAAAGTGGTGGAAGTACAAGATGAGGGTCAATATTTCTTTTGAAAAGTTACCTTACCAACTACTCTGGCTTGAAAGCGATATACAGGTGGTGTAGACTAAGATCAGACTGCACATATGTGCAGGCTGATCTTTGTCTATACCTCCTTCCAAAAAGGGCTCAGCATTGCAAGAGTTAAGAAACTTCATTTCAAAACAAAATACTATATTTTCATTTGTTATTAACACACTGTTTTTCTAAATAAGTGTCCCAAATTGAAAGATGTTGCAAATGGCCTTCAAGTTCATGGAATTTAACCCTTTTCTGTTTTCTGAAATTTTAGTCTGGTCAAAATTGAAAGAGGTTGCAGACGACCTTGAAAATTGGACGCAATTGGAAATGAAACCATCTGATGTGGTAGAAAATATTGTGGAAAAAGGAGGAAATTTCTTGTAACAAGCAATTTCTTCCTTTTCCTCAATGTTTTCTAAAGTATAAAATCATAGAGGCGTAAAATCCGGGATTTGTACAGGAAAGGGTTAAAGTTCCTCAACTTTTGGGGTAGAAATGTACTATATCTGTACTATAAATGCACTATATTTTTTTCCCTTTGTTAACCCATTCCCAGATGACAAAATTTTTGACAGATCTAAATTCAAAGAAGTTGCAGATTATAATTTCCAGTTGAGTACCTCTATTTTTAGGATAGAAAACAAGGTTGAAAATGAAGAAATTGCTGGTAATAAGCAATTTCTTCATTTCAAACCTTATTTTTCTTTTGTTTTTCTCAAGTATTTTCTGTAGGAGAGTAAAAAGCAGGATTGTCAGGGAATTGGTTAATTTTTTATTAACCCCCACATCACAAGCCTAACTCTCGACATATTGAATAAAACATGAAATGGAAGGCTGTACCTTTCTAGTTTCCTTCTGTTTAATTTGTTCTTCCATTTTTCGTTTCAACTCCTCTCTCTTTGCTCTCAATTCCTGTACATGATCATCATCAATACCATCCTCTTGTATGATCTCCTCTTCACTTTCTATCACAATGTCCTCCTTTAATGTACATTATTTTTCATAAATAAAACTCTCTCCCACTGACCAATTCCAACACAATTTATTACCTTTGATTATTATACTAAAAAAACATTGAGGGAAAAGAAGGAGTTGCTTAACCTGTTCCCACTCAATGAAGCTTTTAGACACCCCCTAGGAACAAAAGCTTTGGGAAACATTGTGGAAAATGAAGAAATTGCTTGTTTCTAAAAATAAAATTTTCTACCCCAAAAGTAAACAAGAGGGCCATCGGCCCTGGTGCCCTGGCCCGAGATAAAGGCTAATTCTTTTAACAGTCAATTTTAATGGTAAGGCTATGATTATGATATAAGTGAGCATAGTCATATCTAAGACATACATTGGCTTTGTACCTTGGGATCAAAAGGTAAAAAAAATAGCAATGTTCATTTAGTTATCGTGAAAGAGGACTACCTAAGGAACATTTCTACCATATTTGGTTCAAAATTGGCTTGCCTCCATGGTTTGGGAAGAGATGTTTTTTTTTAAAATCCTTCTTGTTTCTATATAGGCCCTATCCCCCTGGGGCTCCACCACTGGGCATCTGTTATATGCAAAATATCAAGTCCCTATGCTTTCTGGCTCAGGAGGATAAGATAATTAAAGATATATTTGATATTCCATAAGATTTTTTAAATATTTTGTCACTGAAGCAACCAGTTTTCAACAGATTTCTCTTTTTTTCCATTGTGAAAGAGGACCACTTTCATATTTGGTTCAAATTGACCTAATGGTTTTGGAGAAGATATCATTTAAAATCTTGCTTGTAACAAGTTATCTATTCAGAAAGTCAACTTTAAACTGTCATCTGCATATGAATAAGTATGAAGTTTTTTCACAAAGGTGAATAATGATTCCTCCAATCATTGCATACAGACAAAGAAACAATGAATATAGCTTTACTTCATGAAAAGGGTACAAATATCCCTACTAGAGTTTTGCTTACATTGCCCTTGAGTGTAATGGAAATTAGCCTTTAAAAAAGCATCTACAGTGCATACAAAGTATTCTGAGATTTGACCTGGTGACTTTTTACCACACATGACCAAATATCATTTATCATGAAGACAAACATACTGACCAAATATCAAGACATATGACCTCCACAATACACACAAGATATGTTTGAGAATTGACCTAGTGTCCTACTTTTGGTCCCCATTTGATCAAGATACAATGAAGACAAATATTCTTACTGAATGTAAAGACATTATAGGCAAAAGTGCACACAAGTTGGGCTTTTTTTGAGATTTGACCTGGTGACCTATTTTTTGACACTATTTGATCCCATATGGTTGTTGACCAAGACAAACATTCTGACCTAGTTTCAAGTTTGAGTTAAATAGTGCACACAAGACACTGAGAAACGCCTGATGCAGCTTAAATAGAAAAGCTCACCTTGAGCACTTCATGTGAAGGTGTGGAAATACGGCCTTTTCTCCCTTGTTAAGAACAAATAAGACTTGATTTTCTACTTGTGCAGAATCAAAATGAAATTATTATCAAAAAGAGAATAGATACATTTTGAGAAAACATTGATGGTAAAAAAGTAAATGCTGGAACCCAGCATTTTCTCCATTAAAAACAATATTTTTTACTCTTCAATATAAGCATTAGGATAATAATCCTCATTTATGTACCATTCCAAGATTTGCTCTGGTATTTACTTATTTACTGACCTTGTCCTTAACCCATTACTAGACAACAAAATTCTAGACAGGTCCAAACACAGATGTTGCAGACGACGAATTTTAGTTGATGAAATTTTAAAATTCTATATATTATGGGACAGGAAACATTTTGGAAAATGAAGAAATTGCTTGCAACAAGCAATTTCTTCATTTTCCACAATATTTTCAAGATTTCTTTTATTTAAGGGGCTTCGAAAGCTGTCATTGTTTGGGAATTAGTTCAGTAGAAAAGTTTTTGTAAGACAAGTGACGCATAGGAATTCCACACCACTGAATGAATACTTTCCATACCTCAGACTCTTCTTTTTCTCCATCATCTTTCTTCAGATCTTCGTAACCCTGAGATGGTGCTATACTGCAGCATAGTTTTGTTGTACCATCATATGCCAACATAGGTGGATCTATCCCACATAAATACTGCTCAAATAATTTCAGTTTGGATAAACGTAAACAGTCTCTTGCAAGTTCCTGAAATTAGTGATTGATTTGAAATTTCCCCGATATTTACAGTCGCTCTTGCATTGATTATGAAAGATAAAATTTGGCTCGCAATTTTCAAATTTTTAATTCTAATGCCTATGGACATTTGTTAGAAGGTGTTAATCAGATTCTGTAATGAAAATGACTTTTCATAGCTTTGAAAGCAGAAAGAAAGGAAGCAAAAATATTTCGCATAACAAGATGCCGAAAAAGTCAGCGAATTACAACCACAATGAAATAGGAATTCATCAGGGTAAATTCGTTATCAGTCTATAGCACCGAAAATTGCCTTGTTTGTAGTCTCCATGACGTCAATTACGTCACTGGCTTCCGCTAGCAATACAGTCGTGATTGACATTGTCTGAAAACTAATGACCTTTCCTGTTAATTTTCGACATTTCAAAGTAGGGCATACTGATGGTTCAGCACAAAACACTTATAACTGCCAATAAACATATAGGCAGTTACAACTGTTTCAAGCTGAACCATCAATAAAGAGTACATCCCATTAAATTGAAATCCTAGTGAATTCGGTAGACTTGACACAATGAACGAATTTGTTTTAGAGAAAATGACATAAATAACTATTAACAAGAGGGCCGTTGGCCCTGGGGCGCTCACCTGAGATAAAGGCTCTTTTTCTTTCAACAGTCTAATTTCATGTTAAGGTTAGGATTATGAAACAAGTGGGCCACAATTACATATAAAGACTATGAACCTGGGGATCCCAAAGTCTAAATTACAAATTCCAAGGCATTAGTGCTGATTTGAAAGAAGGAAAAACTTTTTCCATGGGTTATAATTTCAGAAATAAGAAAGAAGTCTGTGAACTGATGCTTCATGCCTATAATCCCCCCCCCCCTGGGTCCACCCCTTGAGACCCAAGGATCATGTTTTTAGCTATTTTGTAAGAGATCAATATACTGATGCTTCATGCAAAATATCAAGGCTCTACGCCTTCTGGGTCAGGAGGAGAAGATTTTTAAAGATTATTCTAAAATTTCACTTTTGTTGCCATGGCAACCAGAGTTTTTAATGGATTTCAATTCTTTTAGCTATTTTTGAAGGGGACCAACTAAGGAACATTTCTGCCAAATTTGGTTCAAACTGGCCCAGAGGTTTGGGTGGAGTTGTCATTTAAAAAATCGTTCTTTATTTCTATATCAACCCAAACCCCCTGGGGCTCCGCTCCTGGGGACCCGAGGATCATGATTTTTGCTATTTTGAAAGAGGCTAATATACTGATGCTTCATGCAAAATATCAAGGCTCTACGCCTTCTGGGTCAGGAGGAGAAGATTTTTAAAGATTATTTTAAAATTTCACTTTTGTTGCCATGGCAACCAGAGTTTTTAATGGATTTCAATTCTTTTAGCTATTTTTGAAGGGGACCACCTCAGGAACATTTCTGCCAAATTTGGTTCAAACTGGCCCAGTGGTTTGGGAGGAGATGTCGTTTAAAGAAATTGTTGACGGACGACGCACGACGGACGCCGGACAAAAGGGGATCACAATAGCTCACTTGAGCACTACCTGCTCAGGTGAGCTAAAAATTCAGATAATTTTCCTCAATCAAATTTCCATGAAAATCTGTTCAAGAGCCGCTTTAAATCTGATGGATTAAGAAGAAAGAAAAATTCCAAACATTTTATTCTTTGCATTGCAATGTAATCATTCTTCCGGACTTGTCCAAAATTCTCATTACTTAGAAATGTGTGGGAAGCACGAAAGGAACGAACTCAATTTCCTACCTTATCCACAGACTTGTCAACATAATTTGTGCTTGTATACGGGGTGGACAGTAGAGGAACAAACCCTGCCATCATTGTGTCTTCTGACAATATCACTACTTCAGAATCTAAACACCAAGACAAAATTAATTAAGAGATGAAGAGAATATTTTTTGTATCCATGGAAGTATGAACCAAAAAAACTCATCACACACACACTGTATAATTACACCAAGCAGATTTATACATAAGGTTGATAAGGTCTTTTGGTTCATACCTTCATGAAATCAATATATATTCTTCATTTAAACAAGAGGACCATGATGGTCCTAAATCGCTCACCTGAGGCATCTGCAAATTACAGTACTTTTTAGTATAAAAAAGACACAACTTGAGCAAAATAAATAAAACAAATATAAGATTTTGGGCTTTGTACAAAACAATCCAGTAATGCTTTACAATAAGATTGAATTCCTTTGGCTTTATAGTTTAATCCATTATCAAACTATCCAAGAATTTGTCACCCTCAGGTTTGAAAAAAAAAACATAGTGAGAAAGGGAGTGACAAGCAATTTATCCATTTCTCACAGTGTTTTCTACCTGAAATACTTTGTATTTAGATTTCAATCAAACTCTTATTACTGTCTGATACTTCAATGGGTGTAATTTTAGCAACCTTGGTAGAGAACAATCTGGATGTACTATAAATCAAAATATGAATGCATTACAACTTATACATGAGGAGTGGAAGATATTTGAACATGCTCTTATTGAGCGTTTTTCATATCTCTGGATGCGTTGGGAAGGACCATGTTTGTCTAAAGGATGTAAACATGGTAGATAACAATAATGTTATCCTATGTTTTTAATGTAAATGCTCTGGGACCTATATTTAAGAACAAGAATTCTTTCAATGCGATTTACACAATTTTCGACCCAAGGAGCAGAGACATTTTTTATCCTAAGAGCATGTTTTCCTGTTACATGGAACAAAATTATTTAGTCATGCTACATGCCAAATATGTATGCCCATCACCTTATATTTCAGAAGGAGAAGACTTTTGATGTTGCTCTAATTGAGTGTTTTCCAAATTTTTTGACCTCTGGGGCAGTGCCATGTTTTATCCCAGGGCTAAGATTTTAGCCAACATGGTAGAGAACCATCTGGATATGCTATATACCAAATATGAATGCCTTAGACTTTGTACATTGGGAGGAAAAGACTATTGAACATGGTATAATTGAGCATTTTTACAAACTTTGGACACCCAGGGAAGGGGTGTTTATTGACCTACAGGCATAATTTAATCAAAACTGATAGATAACAGCCAGGCTATGCTTCACCCAAAATATAAATGCCCTCCTCCTTAAATGAAGATTTTTTTTTTTCTTAGCATACTCAAATTTTGTGTTTTTCCCAATTTTGGACCCCTAGTACAGGGCCGTTTTTTACCCGAGGAAGACAACTTTTGGTGATATAGTACAAAACCATCTAGTTATGCTACATACCAAATATCAATATCCTAGACCTTATAGTTTAAGAGGTGAAGTCTTTTGAAATTGCTCAAATTAAGCATTTTTCCAAACTTCGGACCTCAGGGGCGGGGCCATTTTTGACCCCAGAGATTAAATATTTAAAAACTTGGTAGAGAACCATATGATTAAGTTCTATGTGAAATATAAACGCCTTTGGCCTCGTAGTCTGTGAAAAAAAAGACAAAATAGATTTTCAAAAATTTCCCATTTTCATATGCCGCGATTAAAAGAGTTTTTGACGGAATGAAATTCTTTTAACAACTTTTGAAGAGTTTCACCCAAGGAACATCCCTGCAAAGTTTCAGCTTGATTGGCCAACTGGCTCAGGAGGAGAAGATTTTTAAAGATATTTAAAGAATTACTAAAGATTCCCATTTTCAAATGCCGCGGCAACCAGAGTTATTGATGGAATTAAATTCTTTTAACAACTTTTAAAGAACTTCACCCAAGGAACATCCCTGCAAAGTTTCAGCTTGATTGGCCAACTGGTTTAGGAGGAGAAGATTTTTAAAGATATTTAAAGATTAACTAACGATTCCCATTTTCATATGCCGCGGCAACCAGAGTTTTTGACGGAATTAAATTCTTTTAACAACTTTTGAAGAACTTCACCCAAGGAACAACCCTGCAAAGTTTCAGCTTGATTGGCCTACTGGTTCAGGAGGAGAAGATTTTTAAAGAAATTGTGGACGGACGGACAGACGGACAGACGGACAGACGGACAGACGGACAGACGGACGGACGGACGACGGACAACGACCGATCACAATAGCTCACCTCGCACTTTGTGCTCAGGTGAGCTAAAAACTGAATAGCATCGAGCAAAAAAAGCAACAACTTTACAAATTTTGATTCTTTTTTGTATAGGACTATTACGTGAGGAAGCATAAACAAAATCGCTGCGTGCTCAAAATTTTGTCCATGGAGTCATGAATAATTTTTGTTGACCAATCAGAATGCCTGTTTTCGATAGATGAAACTAAAAACAAATTATTAAAAATGTAAAGAAAAGTCTATATCTAATGCCATCTTTTTATAATTTATTACTCTATTTACCATTTAATTGATCAAAAAAAATAAAAGGTATCTTAAAGAGATAACTATAAATACTATTATTAAAACTAAATTTGCTAGTTCTTTCAACTGAACATTATTCTGTTATCTTTTAACCATTTCCAAATTCATGTTATTATGACCCTCAAGAAAACATCTATGGAAAACATTTAAGAGATGAAGAGAATATTTTTTTTGTATTCATCGAGGTATGAACCGAAAAACCTAATCACACTGTATGAATACGCGAAACGGATTCATACAGTGTGTGATTAGGTTTTCGGTTCATACCTCCATAAAAACAAAAAATATTCTCTTCATTTCTTATAATTTAATAGCATCAAGCGAAAAATGCAACAACTTAACAAATTTTGATACCTTTATGTAGTGAACTATTTTGTGCGGAAGCATTCAAAATGGCTGCGTACTCAAAATTTTGTTCATGGAGGTATGAATTAAATTTTTCGACCAATCAGATCGCTCGTTTTTGATAGACAAAACTAAAAATTAAAGTATTGTGGAATGAAGAAATTATGTTTCACAAGTAATTTTTCATTATCCAGAATATTTTCTACATATATATATATTTCATTAACTAAAAATTGTCATCTAAACTCCCTTTAATTTGGACCAATCTAAAATTTTGTTGTCTTGTAATGTATTAATGCTTAAAAAAACTATTATCACATGACAAAATTTTGAACTGGTCCAAATTAGAAGAAGTTGTAGAGAACATCTCAGATAACATTTGAAATTGTAAACTGAGATACAAATAGATAGAAAATACTGTGGTTAAGCAATCTCCTTTCCTCACCAAGTTCTCTCATGATGTACATTGTAATTCTTCAGAGGACTAAAAAAGTAGGATTACATGAGATTGGGTTAAACTACCCTTAACTTTATCATTTGGTCTGGAGTTTGAACAAAAATTAGCAGCACATGCCTGACTCTTGGCCAATGATGTTAACCCATTCCAACACAGCAAAATTTTAGACTGGTCCAAATTGAAAGAAGCTTCAAATTGATGGAATTTTGAATTTTTTTGTCTTTTTGGATAGAAAATAGTGAAGAACAATATAGGTCGAAAAAAGGGTATATATTGCCCTTTGTGATATGGATTGCTCTTTTGATAGTTAGCACATATTGCAAGTTTCAAGATAACAACAACAACAACGATGATGATGCCAATGTTTTATAATCATCTTGTGTTTTTCTCAAAACAGTAAATTTTATACTTACTCTCTGTTTTATCTCTGAGCAATTCCACATGAGATATATCCACTCCTTTAAGAATATTGCACAAGTTAGCTGTACATGCCCAAACATCAATTTCAGGCCTAAAAGGTAATAAAAAAACAATCTGTAAGTGGGATACTTTACATGACACAGCAGTCTTGTTTTTAAGAGAGAGGGGAATGAGCACACAGCTTGCAGGAGCAATGTCCACTGATTGATGATAGCTAAACCCATTACCAGACGACAAACTTCTAGACCAGTTCAAATTGAAAGAAGGTGCCAACAGCAATTTCAAAATGATGAAATTCTGGAAAAATGTACTTTCTAGGGAGAAAAGATTGTGAAATGTGAAGAAATTGCTAGATTCAAGCAATTTCTTCTTTCTCCAGAATATTTTCCAAACTATTCTCTTGAGGGGCCTAAAAAAGTAGGGTTGTGTGGGAACAGGTTAAATAATACTTTTAAAAATACTGACTTGATAGTATGAGTCGCTGGCCCTGCCCACTTACTCCTTAGCCATGCCCATTGACTCAGATAGGAAGTCCCCCTTTGATTTTGAACGGCATTATTTTGAAAAAAAAAAAAAAAAAAAATCCAGTAGCATGTAACAAACAAGAGGACCATGATGGTCCTAAATCGCTCACCTGAGGCATCTGCAAATTACAGTACTTTTTTGTATAAAAAAGACACAACTTGAGCAAAATAAATAAAACAAGTATAAGATTTTGGGCTTTGTACAAAACAATCCAGTAATGCTTTAAAATGAAATGAATGCCTTTGGCTTCATAGTTTAATCGATTACCAAACTATCCCAGAATTTGTCACCCTCAGGGAAAAAGGTTTAAAAAAGCATTGTGAGAAAGCAAGCAATTTCTCCATTTCTATTTAAGAAGAATCCTTTCAATGCGATTAATGCAATTTTCAATCCCAGGAGCAGAGACATTTTTTATCCTAAGAGCAAATTTTCCTGTAACATAGTACAAAATTATATAGTCATATTACATACCAAATATGATTGCCCTTCATCTTATATTTCAAAAGGAGAAGACTTTTGCTCTAATTGGGTGTTTTCCAAAATTTTGGTCCTCTGGGGCAGTGCCATTTTTTATCCCAGGGCTAAGATTTTAGCTAACATAGTAGAGAACCATCTGGTTATGCTATAAATCAAATATGAATACCTTAGACTTTGTAGATTGGGAGGAGAAGACTGTTGAACATGGTCTAATTGAGCATTTTTACGAACTTTGGACACCCAGGGAAGTGGTGTTTTTTAACCCACAGACATAATTCAATCAAAATTGATAGATAACAGCCAGGCTATGCTACACTCAAAATATAAATGCCCTCTGCCTTAAAATGAAGAATTTTTTCAACATACTCAAATTTTGCATTTTTCCAAATTTTTGGACCCCTAGTCGGGGCCGTTTTTGACCCTTGGATGAAAACTTTTTGTGATATAGTACAAAACCATCTAGTTATGCTACATACCAAATATGAATATCCTAGACCTTATATTTTAAGAGGAGAAGCCTTTTGAAATTGCTCTTATTAAGAATTTTTCCAAATTTCGGACCTCAGGGGCGGGGCCATTTTTGACCCCAGAGATTTAATATTTAAAAACTTGGTAGAGAACGATATGATTAAGCTCTTTACAAAATATAAAGGCCTTTGGCCTTGTAGTCAATGAAAAAAACAACATCAAAGATTTACTAAAATTTCCCATTTTCATATGCCGCGGTTACAAGAGTTTTTGACGGAATTAAATTCTTTTAACAAATTTTGAAGAGCTTCAACCAATGAACATCCTGGCAAAGTTTCAGCTTGATTGGCCTACTGGTTTAGGAGAAGAAGATTTTTAAAGATATTTAAAGAATTTCTAAAGATTCCCATTTTCATATGCCGCGGTTACAAGAGTTTTTGACGGAATTAAATTCTTATAACAACTTTTGAAAAACTTCACCAAAGGAACATCCCTGCAAAGTTTCAGCTTGATTGGCCTACTGGTTCAGGAGGAAAAGATTTTTAAAGATATTTAAAGAATTACCATAATTTCCCATTTTCAAATGCCGCGGCAACCAGAGTTTTTGACGGAATTAAATTCTTTTAACAACTTTTGAAGAGCTTCACCAAAGGAACATCCCTGCAAAGTTTCAGCTTGATTGGCCCACTGGTTTAGGAGGAGAAGATTTTTAAAGATTTTTAAAGAATTACTAAAGATTCCCATTTTAAAATGCCGCAGCAACCAGAGTTTTTGACGGAATTAAATTCTTTTAACAACTTTTGAAGAACTTCACCCAAGGAACATCCCTGCAAAGTTTCAGCTTGATTGGCCTACTGGTTTAGGAGGAGAAGATTTTTAAAGAAATTGTGGACAGACGGACGGACGGACAGACGGACGGACGACGGACAACGACCGATCACAATAGCTCACCTCGCACTTTGTGCTCAGGTGAGCTAAAAAGTAATATAGTTGGAAGGCGACGTAAATATTGTAACTACAGCTTGAATAAGCTGTAGTTATGACGTTTAATTTGCCAAACCAACAAAGAAGTAAACAAAAATGGCGGCCAATGTCAGAATTCAAAAACAATTCCTTATCTGAATGATTTCATTGGTCAACTGGTCATTTGATTGACAGCCACGACTGGTCAATTGTCAGCAAAATTTTGAAAACATAGTGCTAGCCCTGTATGTTTTATTACATTAGAGGTTCCACACAGGTTTTGCTTTATACATATGGAAACCATGATTTAAGAGTTTAACATAACTTTTCTAGCACATTTCTATCATTTCATGTTTATAATAAATAACAATACAACAAAAGTTTAGACTGAATGAAGTTGCAGACAAAGTCAAATTCACAGTATTTTTTTCTTCTCTGCCTTTCTGTGAACTCAATATGAGAGAAATTATGAAACTGTTTGTAATAAGCAAATTCTTTATTTTTTTTCTTCAACTCTTTTCTTGAGAGTCACAACATAGAAGAACTGTGTTGGAATTGGTAAATCCCTACCCCATGCTTGGATCTCTGACAGCAGGTGGAGGGTTCCATAGATTGGGATTTCCCATCATCCATCCAATCCACACCTTTACCCCAGGGATCAATTCCTCAAGCTCCCTACAGAGTAGTCTCCCCGGATAGTCGCTGGACTTGATATGCTCCTGGAGTAGTTGTGAGCACCGTTCTACCATGATGCCAAACATATCCAGGCCTAGCTGAACAGAGTGTTGTTGTAATAGGGACTTGCAGGTGGATTCTAATGATTCATCTGAAATAATTTGTCAACAACAATAATATATCACTACCAAGAATGCAGCATACAGATGATGGCTGCTTGACAGTAAAAATAAAAGCTTTGCAGATCACCGTTCATACACCTAAAGTGGTTTGTCTGTTAAAAGACACTAATTTTAAGCTTTTTTGATAAGTCAAGGGCAGATACAACAACTTGAGCAATCAAATTAATTTCATGCACAACTAGACGTCATTGAGATTAATTGTGGCAAGTTTAAGTTCCTTCCAATCGAAACTCTAGTAAGAGTTGTGTATACAAAAATTGCTAACCAACAAACAGTCTAAAGGACAACAGGGGTCATAACTTTATATGACCCTTTGAGCATAAAAAAATTGAGCCCCAAGGGGCAAGTTCATACAAAATGCTTCTAGATCTTTTATAGAACATATTTACATAGAACCATATTTGACAATATTACATACAGACTTCTAGTTTCAAGTAAATATCTTTGATAATAACAGAGATATCATGAAACTTTTTTAAATTTGCCCTGGCAATGAGGACGGCAATAGGGCTAAGGCTGTGGCAATAGCACAAATCTTCAGCAAAAATAGATAAGCTAAATATTCTGGCTATTATTGTCCAATATAATGTCATTATTTATTCTTACTGTCTTCTGTCTTTTACTCTCTATTTTTATCTCCAAACTAAAGACCAACAAGAGTGCCATAGTAACAATATGCACCACCAAATATCCAACACAATTTTTTTTAATTAAGTCCCCTTTTTCCATGACACAGCCTTAGATAGCAAAACCCTGACACAAGGTCAGTTGATGAGTAACACTCTGTGAAAATTTAATTCAAATCCATCCATGAATGTAGGAGATATGTTAAAAAGTAATTTGCCATTAAGCCTCCTTTTTAATTGATGTGGCCTACTATGGCCAAACCCTGATAATATGCCGAAGGTCAGGTGACTAAATACATTCTTTGAAAATTAAAATAAAATCAATTCATAAATGTAGGAAATGTGTTAACCCATTCCTGTTCAATCCCTGGCTTTGACATCCCTGTGATTTTAACTGAGAAAAATAGTGTGAAAAAGAAGAAATTGCTTGTAACAAGCAATTTCTTCTTTTTCCATGATATTTTCTACCCTAAGGAATGGTTATTTTTCCAAGACTAGATGGTCGTCCAAGGACAACTGCTGTCGAGCCTGCAAAGTTTTGTAGGTATCATGCTCCAGATAAGCACAATTTTAGTGTTTGACCTTGAGCCTTGACCTTGAACTTTAAGCTATCAAAAAATTCTTACAAATGGCACATCTACTCATGATGGAGAATAATTGTGCCAATTTATTTTGAAATCCATCTGTAATTGTAGGAGCAGTGCTCCGTACAAGCACAATTTTAGTGTTTGACCTTGAGCTGTGACCTTGAACTTGTAGCTATCCAAAAAATTCTTTCAAATGGCACATCTACTCATGATGGCAAATAATTGTGCCAAGTTATTTGGAAATCCATCCATAAATGTAGGAGATATGCTCCGGACAAGCACGATTTTAATATTTGACCTTTAGCTTTGACCTTGAACCTCTCCAAAAAATTCTTTCAAATGGCACATCAGCTTATGATGGAGAATAATTGTTATTTTGAAATCAACCCATAAATGTAGGAGTAATTGTCCGGACAAATTCAGATGGACGGACGGACTAACGCACATACACCTTCTTGTCATAGTGACAACTATGTCTCGCTCACCACAAGTGGGCTCGACAAAAATCAACTTTCAATTTTTGTCTGCATAACCTTTGAATTTGGACAGGTCTAAAATTTTGCAAAACAGGAAAGGGTTCAGACAGACGGGGAAGATGATACCAATATACAACCACCTTAATGTTTTGTTTGTTTGAATGGGGTTTTACGCCGCTTTCAACAATCTTTCAGTTATATCGCGGCGGCTGGAGCACCTAACAATGGAATCCTGGTATTTCTCACACCAGTACTATCATTACATCCTTTCCTAGCCTCCAGCTGCTATCCCACATAGGTCTACGATTATCGACCCATTGACCACCTTAATGTACAACCACCCTAGGCCGCATGCAGAAAGTGATGCACTTCCCTTATTAATCATAAATTCTACTGTGTTTACCTTCTTAGACAGCTAAAGGAGTCTTGTGCAACTTAGAAATTGAAATTTCATGAGAGTTGGAAGTAACAGCACATACATGTCTAACTGTAAGTACATGTATTGGAATACTATTAGATCTCTCTACTCAGTACATTTGTATTTTGATTAAAAAGATGTACTAAATAAAGGTGTTTGAGATGCTTACATCACTCTTCCACCCTAAATTATTGGGTAACAGTAAAAGCAGTGTACAAAGAATCTTATGAAATACCCTTTATGTGAGGTGGGAGGCACAATTCAACAATTCTATTGGGTGTTACAGAATAAAGTTTGGGGAAAATCCCACCTTTTAAAGCTGTGTTCTCAATAGCAAACATGTTGATTGCCATCAGTTGCAGCAGCCTAAGAGGGGTAATTGCATTATCTTTCAATAAAACTTTAAACTCCATTAACATCTGACCACAACTATCTTCAAAGGTCTCCATTCTGAAACAAAAATAGACATTATCACTGATTAAATAGGGAATATAATGTTGAGATATTGATACATCTTATATGTGCTTTTCACTGCAGAGGAATATTCCAATATTTCACAAGACTGAAGTTCAAGTGGGATATCAAAATTTTCCTTGTATCAAGAAGCAAATACAAGATGATGTATAGTAGCCATAACTTAGTTCTCTTTTTATTATATACCTACATTTTTTATTAAATAAAATTTGGTAAGATAATAACAAATTCTATATTTCTACAAGTTTTTCGCTCCTTCTTTACCGTTTATGTTTAATCCCAATATGACGTCATCTACAGATTGAGAATGACATGTAAGATTGCCGGTAGCTTACACGGAACCATTTTTGACACTACCACACACGGCCTTTTTTTAGACATGTCTGATTTTGTCTTTGTGGAATGTATATATTTTATTGGAAATATTTGTAGGTATAATAAGATTAATTATCCCTAACAGCTCTATATCACAGAAAAAAACACTGGACACTTGATTAAAGCAGTTTTTCTGATTTTTAACAAAGAGCCAGAACTCATAGAAAAGTAATTGCATCATAACCAAAATAGAATATCACATCTTTTCTTGATACTGGGTGCACATGTGAAATTTAAATCAAATCAATTCAGTAGTTGAAGAGAAAATGATAAAAGTGACTTTAACCAATTCCCTAACAATGACGCTTTTTGACGCCCCTCAAGAAAAAAAATTTGGAAAACAAAGTGGACAATGAAGAAATCGCTTGTAACAAGCAATTGATTCTAGAATTGTCCACAATGCTTTCTACCATAAAAGAAGAAAATATTCTAAATTCCAAAAACTTGAAATTTTTATCTGCATCTTTTTTCAATTTGGGTCGGTCTAAAATTTTGTTATCTGGAAAAGGGTTAAAAGAAAGGGCCATAACTTTGAGAAAATGAATGAAATATAATGAAAATAAAATCTACATATATTTGCTCATTACCAAGTGAGTGTGAAATTTTAATCAAGTCCATCAAGTTGTTTAGAAGAAGATGGGTGTACTAGAAAAGCTACGGACCAATCAACCGACCAATTTATCAAGAAAACAACCTACAGACAAGCTGACTTCTACATACCCTTTAAATATACCGGTAGTTTTGGCAGGTAGAATTATATTGCTTCATAAGAATAAACCAGTTGTTAATGACTTGGTAGTTTGTAGAAATTCAAATGAACATTAAATACTCTCAACAATTCTCAGAAAGATGAACCTAACATTATACCTAGATGATTATGAAGGTAAATCAAAGTACTGAAAGTACTCTAAGCTAGCAAAGCATCGTTGAATTTAGAAAACGTTTCCTTGTTGGGTAGAAAACATTGTGGACATTGAAGAAATTGCTTATTCAAGCAATTTCTTCATTGTCCACAATGTTTTCCATAGCCTTTTTCCCAAAGCGGAATTGATAGGCTATGGGTTACATAGCGAGCTTTTGAGAGAGTTCAATACAATTTGAATAGACATTGCAATATTCCTGAAATACATGAGAACTACTTTTAATGGCGTAGGCATTTAATGGATTTAGTGGTTAAGCATCCAATGACAGTTTGCACTCGTTGAACTTTGAGACGACCTCAAAATTTCGTCTGTTATCTTAAGCTATCAAAGCTGTCGCTTTGCTAGCTAAAAAGAAGGTCTTATTTACTAAATTTGAGACAATTTTCTAAAGTAAAGATAATTTGGGTTTCTTTACTTTAATGTCCAAGTGCTTAACCCATTCGCATACAATCCAGCTCTCTCACGCTCATAAATAAAAGAGCTTAGAAAAACAATTCGGAAAATGCAGAAAGAACTAGTATCAAGCAATTTCTTCATTTCTCATAATGTTTTTCTATCCAAAAAGTCATAAGATTTTAAACTATCTTCAACTAAGAATTGTAACCTTCAACTTCTTTGAATTTAGACCAGTCTAACACATAAATTTTCAAAACATATAAATACATGTATTATCTATCTTTGATTCATTCCATTCTTTTCAGTTTTGAAATTAACTTACTGATGGATAACTGATAGATCTGGCATGTTTTTCAAATAATTGTTTAAGAGAAATACCAGATGTTCCCTTATTACATTACTGTTCAAGTTCTGTACTTTCTAGTACAAGAGCAATCAGATACAGATTATGCTCCCCCAATACAGCTCTGTCATTAGAAGTATAAAATAAAGGGAAAAGGGTTCAGACACACCGATAGACGAAGATGCAGCTATATGCTTGACCTAATCCAGACATGCAAAATTTTAACGTACGACCTTGAGCTGTGACCTAGACCTTGGAGCTATCTGAAAATTTGTCTCAAATGGCACAATTATTCTTTATAATACAGTTATGTCGAAATTCATCCAATTTTAGGAGCTATGCTCCAGACATGCTTCATTTTATTGTTTGACCTAAAGCAGTGACCTAAACTTTGAGAGCAATCAGATTTTTTTTCCCAGATGGCATATCTTCTTATGACAGAGAACAATTGTGACAAGTTATACTGAAATCCATCTATAATTAGAGGAGCTATGCTCTGGACATGCTTAATTCTAACGTTTGACCTTGAGCTGTGACCTTGACCTCACCGCTATCAGAAAATATTTTTTATAATGGTACATATACTCATCATAGATAACAATTGTGCAAAGTTATTTTGAAATCCATCCATAACTAAAGGAGATATGCTGTGAACGAAGTCAATTTCAATGTTAGACCTAAAACTGTGACCTGTCCTTGAAGCTATCCAAAAACCGGGAAAAACATGTCAGCGTATTATCATAAGGAATTCACTTGTGAAGTTTCAACCAATTTGGCCCAAGGGTTTAGAAGATATGGAGGCAAACAGATGATGTTTGTTTGTTTGTTTGAAAGGGATTTAACAGTGGTTGTAACAATTTTTCATTCATATTGCAGCGGCTAGAGCACCTAGCAATGGATTCCTAGTATATGTGACACCAGTACAACAATTTCATCCTTTCCTAGCCTCCAGCTAGTATCCCACTTATGTCATCAACCCATTGTTGAGAGACAAATGGTTGATGGACAAAATGGAGGAGCTACATGCTCGCCCTTCGGGAAGCGTATTTAAAAGAACAAAATGTGCTCTTACTAACAAACAAAAGAAGCATTGCATTGCTATTTGTTGAATTGATGACTTACCCAATCTTTGTAAAAAGTTTGCCATGAACATTCAAGAAACTTAGAACAAATCTTTTGTTGAGCTGAAATAGAAAATTATCACATATTTACTAATATATGTATATACATATAAACTAACAAGAAAATGAAACATTCATTGAAATTACTTAACCCTTTCCTGTTTTTGGAAATTTTAGACCAGTCTAGATTGAAAGAGGTTTTAGACGACAATGAAAACTGGATGCCATTTGAAATGAAACCATCCTATGTGGTAGAAAATATTGTGGAAAAAGTAGAAATTGCTTGTTACAAGCAATTTCTTCTTTTTCCACAATGTTTTCTTGAGTAAAAAATCACAGGAACGTAAAATCCCGTATTTGAAAGAAAGGGTTAACTCATTACAAGTTGGCAAAAGGAGTTGCAGACGGCAATTTAAAAAAGTTATGAAATTTTGGATTTTTTTTACTTTTGGGACAGAAAACATAGTGGTTAATGAAGAAATTGCTTGTAACAAGCAATTTCTTCATTTTCCACAGTGATTTCCAAAGCTTTTTTTCTCTGGGCGTCTAAAAGCATCATCATGTGGGATTGGGTTAAAGTAGCAGATCTCAACAAGAGTTACCATGGACGACATAGCTTGTCCTAACAGCTACCTGTCACAAGAGCTACTCAACATCAAAGCCACTAAGAACAGTCTATCACTTAACAAAGTACTACCACTATTTGTGTCAAACCTCAAAATTTGAATTCTGAAAATACAATCATATTAACCCAATACCTGATGGCAAAATTTTAGACTAACCTAAATTGAAAGAAGTTGCAGATGACAATTTAAAATTGAAGGAATTTTAGATTTTTTTGTCTTTTGGGAGAGAAAACATGATGGAAAATGAAGAAATTGCTTGTGACAAGCAATTTCTTCATTTTCACAATGTTTTCCAAAGCTTTTTTTCTTGGGGGTGTCTAAAAGCGGCACTGAGTGGGAATGGGTTAAGCAATTGTGTTTCAAATGAAAGATTAAAATCTGATCTGGAAGCATGGTGATTTTACTTACAGCTCTTCTTTGGGTCATGGATAACATTCGTATATAATTCAATTGTTAGTTTCGTCTATCAAAAACGAGCGTTCTGATTGGTCAAAAATTTAATTCATACCTCCATGAAAAAAATTTTGAGCACGCAGTGATTTTGTATGCTTCCGTACAAAAAGGTATCAAAGGATGTAGGGTTTTTGCTTTTTTCGCTCGATACTATTAAATTATAAGAAATGAAGAGAATATTTTTTGTTTTCATGGAGGTATGAACCGAAAAACCTAATCACACAATGTATGAATCCGCTTTGCGTATTCATACAGTGTGATTAGGTTTTTCGTTTCATACTTCCATGAAAACAAAAAAATTCTCTTCATCTCTTAAAAAGATTAAAGGTCCTATGAGTAAGCGTATAAAAATGGTTACTATCAAAGGTCTATGTGACCTTCAACATTTGATCTACTTGACACAAAAACCATGGGGCACTTCATTAGACCAGTTATAACAATTGTATGAAGTTTCATGTTTGTAGGTCAATTGGTTCTAGAGTTAGAGCATGGAAACGAAAAGTCTACAGATCGACAAATAGACTTGATGGCTGGACTGACAATCAGACAAAATAAATTATATATTCCTGTCTTCTTATGAGACAGGTAAAATAAGCTCTAATAAGGGTAGCAAACAATCATTTAACAAGCAATTTCTCCTTCTACCCCAATGTTTTCTTGAATACACAATATCTGAGGGTTTTCAAAAAGCAGGATTGTTTGTGAACATTTCTGCCAAATTTTGTTCAAATTTGCCCAATGGTTTTGGAGGAGATGTCGTTTAAAGAAATTGTTAACAGGGCTCTGCAGACTCTAAGAATTTGGGGAGAAGTGACTTCTCCCTAGTCTGAGAATTGGGAGAAGGTTTTCAAAATAGGGAGAAGTGGTGAGACTTTCAGGAGAAGTGGATCCCGTTAAAAAGCAATTTTTTGTCTGTATTCCTTATTTCTATAGGAAAATAAAAAAAGCTTTACAAGTAACTGCATATTTTGTTTTATATTGTATGCAATTAATACTAAAGAATTTCTCATCCTTTGTTTGAGTCCATATTACAGAGATGTTATTCCTGTGAACAAAATTTTTTGTATTCTTTCTTTGGTTCGAGAATATAGGAATCTGATTCTGAAATTATTTTCTTGAATATCTTTTATACAATACATTTTATTGCATTAAACATCAATACAATGTTTACAGCAAGCAAAAATATTATCGAAAATGGAGGAGTTCAAATATTAGACAAATCATACAAAATATATATAGATGGTATTATAACCTCAATTATCAAAACTTATAATAATCAATAATCAATAATTTGAAAAGAGAGCATATGTGGTCTGAATTTACTAAAATGATCAGAGTTTAATTTGAGGCAGAAAATAAGAAAACATTACTATTTCATTTAACTCATTACTAGAAGACAAAATTTTCAGACTTGTCCAAATTGAAAAAAAGTTGCATATCACATTTCAAATCAGAATATACTAAAAACAGAAAATAAGCACCAGATAAGGTAAAAATATTGTTTGGAAAAGGAGTAATTGTTTGCTACAAAAATTTCCTCTTTTTCTCACAAGTTTTCCATTTAAATTCTTCAAAATAAAAAAAAGTGGGATTGTGTGGTAATGGGTTAAAGTCTGACAACTTCACCTGTATGAAACAGTAAATGGATAACAAGAGGCCCAGTGGGCCTCAACGGTCACCTGAGTAAAAGAACATCAAGACAAGTGATTAAAGGTTTATTAGAAAAAGATTTTTTAAGAAGTACAAAAATTTACCCCTTTCTGCCCCCAACTGGGGCCCCTTTTACCCCAAGCCCCCCAACCTCTTTTCACAAACTGGAATTGGCATCCCCAAATGATGCTTCCCACAAAGTTTTGTTGAAATCCCCTCAG
Source organism: Fragum fragum (assembly GCA_946902895.1). Taxonomy (NCBI): domain Eukaryota; kingdom Metazoa; phylum Mollusca; class Bivalvia; order Cardiida; family Cardiidae; genus Fragum; species Fragum fragum. Next base: position 43,628,123 of record OX336376.1, on the reverse strand, counting down.
TAGTTCTTGAGAAGAAGATGAAAATGTTTAAAAGTTACCAAAAATGACCCCCTTTTGGTCCCCATTTTAGGCCCCCCTGACCTCCAGCCTTTTAATTTTCCCAAATCTGTATAATCAGTACCCAATGATGCTTTTCACCAAGTTAGTTTGAAATTGGCTTAGTACTTCATCAGAAGAAGATGAAAATGTGAATTTTTTAACATGATGAACTTTGACCTCTGGGTGTGGCCCCGTACATGACCCCAGGGACATGAATTTCACAATTTATAATATACCTGTACTAGTTGTCATGCACACAGAATATTTAAGCTCTGGCATTAACAGTTTATTAGAAGAACATTTTTAAAGAAGTATCAAAAATTACCCCTTTTTGCCCCCTATTTGGGCCCCTTTGACCCCCAGAACCCCTATTTTCACAAACTTGAATTGGCATCCCCCAATGTTGCTTCCCACCAAGTTTTGTTGAAATCCCCTCAGTAGTTCTTGAGAAGAAGATGAAATATTTAAAAGTTACCAAAAATTACCCCCTTTTGGTCCTCATTTTAGGGCCCCCTGACCCCCGAGCATTTTAATTTTCACAAATCCGAATAACCATTACCAAATGATGCTTTTCACCAAGTTTGTTTGAAATTGGCTTAGTACTTCATCAGAAGAAGATGAAAATGTGAATTTTTTAACATGATGAACTTTGACCTCTGGGTGTGGCCCCATACATGACCCCAGGGGCATGAATTTCACAATTTATAATATACCTGTCCTAGTTGTCATGCACACAAAATATTTAAGCTCTGGCATTAACGGTTTATTAGGAGAATATTTTTAAAGAAGTACCAAAAATTACCCCTTTTTGCCCCCTATTTGGGCCCCTAAGGCCCCCTATGACCCCCAGAGCCCCTATTTTCACAAACTTGAATTGGCATCCCCTAATGATGCTTTCTACCAAGTTTGGTTGAAATCCGCCCAGTAGTTCTTGAGAAGAAGATGAAAATGTTTAAAAGTTAACGGAAGACGGACGACGAACGACGGACGACGACGGACAAACGATAATTGCAATAGGTCACCATGACCATTCGGTCAGGTGACCTAAAAAGCTTTTAAATAATAGATTTAAAAAGAGTTTATTTTGACTGAGTTGCAGTTATTGAAAGTAAAGGGTATTAAAGATAACAGCTGAGTAATGTTTCATAAATCACAGACTGTGTAGAGAAGTTTTAAATTTGAAACTATGTTAACACCGAACCATTTGTTCTAGTGTTTTGGATTATATGGCATTGAATGGGTTAATTACCAAAATAAGATAAGTGAACTTTAATTTCTGGAGAAAATCCTAACAATGTTACTTATGAAAAGATCGTAGAAGTTGTAGATTGTTTGTCTTAGTTTTTCTGTATTCGTTAGATCATAGTAGATAATTAGAGTCCAAGGATTTCATTGAAAAAAAAAAAAAAATTCTCTTTAGTTTACGGACAAAACAGTTTTTATCACTAAGATTTTATTCCTTTTATCAATGAATTTTAAAATACGGCAAATGACATGACGTTCGTAATAAAATTCGCCATTATTCTCGCTGCTTGAAAGAACAAAACAAATCTTGTACATTGATAAGATAAACATAATGTGCCAGAACAAAACATATCTGGTACATTGATAAGATAAACATAATGTGCCAGAAAAATAATTGAATCTTCAGACGGAAAAGACTTTGATCTCAGAAAGTTCCTGAATTCCGGCAGTTCATAAGGGCTTGCAACCATCTAATCAGCCGAGGTGCAAATAAAACGAGCATGTTGTCTATCGATACACACTTGATTTACGATCAAAGGGCTTCCAATCAGCAGTTGTATAATTGATTTAATATCCCCTGATTTGATAGCCTCTAAACATGCGATGATTGCTTATCATAAAGAGGCGACTTCCCGTATTTTCAAGGCGACTTCGACTTCGCTTTGATCAGCAACTCGGGCGAAGTTTTACGAAACCAGGGGACTTCTTCGCCTGAGTCGCCCACTCTGCAAAGCCCTGGTTAACGGACAACGCACAACACACGTCTGAATTCAAACAAGTTGCAGAGTACATTTTTAGAGATAAGTTTTTAAGGGTCTTCATATTCTAGGGTAGCAAACATTGTGGGCAATTTTGAGTGGTAAATTTTGAGATTGGTGTGAATTCAAACAAGCTGCAGAGTACATTTTTAGATGTTAGTTTTTAAGGGTCTTTATAATTTTGGGTAGCAAACATTGTGGGCAATGAATCATTTGCTTGTAACAAGCAATTTTTCTAAAGTATTTTTTCTCGATGGACAAATAACTGGATTGTACAGAAACAGGTTAAGGAAAAAAAAAAGTTTAAATATGACATTCAAAAAATAACTCTAAAATCACAAACCTGCACAGTATCTAGTTTTGACAAATCTTCATCATAATTATCATCTAATTTAGATTCGCTACTCGTCCCATCATTCTTCACCCAGATTTCTACCCGATGTTTACTTAAACCTCTACTTTTCTTTATTTGTTGCTGCTTTTTCTTCTCATCTATCCTTTTCTTCTCCATCTCTTCTGCCTACAAAGTATTTCAAAATCTTGCCCTTTCATTTGAACATTAACACTGCAAGTAGATACCTGATGTTTCGCTGTGAGTGTTTGATCGTGAACAAAAAGTCTAAGGTAAAAAATGGGCATGATTTGTAAAAACAAACAAACAAACAAAAAGAAAGAAAGAATTTAGTTATACCTGTAAATGGTATAGTTTGCTCTTTTAATTGTAAATGCATATTCTGAATTTCTGATCAATACCTAAAATAAAATATCTTAAAGTTTAAAAGTCTTTGCATGTTGACTATCTATTCTCGAGTTATTTGACTAAATTGATCTAGCTTTAAAAGGTACAGTCCTTATAGTGGTAACAATATTCTCTGAAGGAGGGAAAGGAATCCAACATTATTTGTGGCTTTTATCTGTCAACAAAGATCTATCAAATTTCGATAAGGTTCCTATCTCAATGTTAATTGACAGAATTGACCAAATTTGGGTAGGAATAATCCTTATAATATAATTCTGTGCATGTTTGAAGGGGATCTAATTTAAACATTGGACATTTTAATCAAATTTTTAAGGTCCATTTCTTGTGTTACATGCAACCAATTTGGAAAGGAAAGATTCGTTTGATGGTACTATCGTTCTGTGCTAGTTTGAAAAGAATCCATTGAAAACTGTGGGCTAGATCACCTCTTAATTGTATTTTCAAAAAGCCCTATTTGTTTTCAAAGGGCACAATTCATATCATTTTCTATGATTAATAGTAATGATTAATAGTAATGATTTATAATTCTTTATTCAATCCTGAAAACTAAACTGTAATGGGATTGAATATTTGCACTTCTTTATAAAAGACTTGTATTTGAAATAAAATTCAATTATTGTGAAAATGCATTTTAGTCCATGTTATATGGTTTTGCTAGACTCAAAGCTTTTTACAAATGTTTAAAAGAAAATTTGAAACCTAGAAGAAGAACAACTATTCATAAAAAAACAAAAACTTTACTTATATCTATCCAGAACAACAACAACAATCAAACAATATATCAGAACATTTTGCATTAATAAGGATAGTAAATTGAATATCAATGTCTATTAACTTATGCCCGATACCACTTTTAGTCAATGTCTAATTTTTTTATATACCCATAAACTATCCGAGGCTTTATTTCGGTATCAGATACAACTCGACAGAAAAAAATCTGTTTTGGTCGAGTAAGCCCACCCAAAAATCTGTATTTGTCTAGTATGATGTGTAATGAAAATGTCAACATATACTTTCGTGTTACACTATAATGAAGTTCAGCTTCATTCATCAATAAAACTGCCGATACATATATCCACAATATTGTGTTGCATCTTATCTGGGGTTTTCCACACATTTTCCACATTTTGGCACTGTCAGTCTATTTTTAGATTTGTGTATTGCGTTTACAGTAATTTCGACCCAGAGAAGTTTTAATGAGGCCTTAATTTAACCTTTTTAAGTTATAGACCTTTGGTCTTGTCAAATAGTATTCTACACAAGCTAATCGACGGATACTGCCTGTAAGAAAGAAAGACTGTTATGATAATCCATATATACACTAGATTAAATTCTTTTAAAGTCACATTATATCTTGGTTATTCATCAGTTTGTCTGTGCACATAAAGATTCTGAATAAATTGCATACCTGAGTCACAAGGGTTATTTTTTTTAGCAAGTAATTTTTGGGAAAAATCCCTCAAAACAGTTTTATGCATCAGGGTAAACCCTGCTAAAATATGGCTCTTAAGAGAGAATTTTTGATATGAAATTTTATCTTTTAACACTTTAGCTCACAATGTCACTCTTTGACACCCTGAAGAAATATGATCATGAGACCTTGTCGGAAAATGAGAAATTGCTTCTAACAAACAATTATATTTTCAAAATATTTTTACTTTATTTTTCATTTATTTGCCAATGTAGCATAACCTGTAAAGTGACCTGCAATTTCTTTCAATATGGACCAATCTAGAATTTGGTCCACTGGTAATGGGTTAAAAGCATTTAAATGATTTTCACGACAGAAAATTTGCAAATCAATTGAAAACAAGAGCACCACATGCAGATTCAAACACTCAGCCGCCCAAGCCCTTGATAGTGGGTAAAACTTTTAATTAAAAAAGGGGCATAATTATTTCGAAAATGCATTTAGAGTTATCACCCTTGTTGAAATAAATTAATCTCTTTAAAGTGAACATATTACGAGTTTCAAGTGAATGTGCACAACCCTTAAGACACTGACAACAACTTGGTCATAAGTGGTTTGATTTTTATATCTAACTTTGATTTAAAGGTGACAAGCAGGTGGTGTAGACTAAGATCAGACTACATATATGTGCAGTCTGATCTTTGTCTATACCTCCTGTCACCTCAGCTTCTAATGGAAAATAGATAAGCTAAAAATGTATGTATGAATGGCCATTTATTATTTGAAAATAATTATCAATATAATCAAAGGACCGGCCCCCCCTTTTTCTGTCATTTTCAGTAAAAAAACAAAGAACTCATTAACACAGAAAAAGTATCTCACACTGTGGTGATATATGAACTTAGAACTAAATTAACATAACTAGACCTTAATTCTTGCAAGCTGAAATGATTAAAATGTTCAATAAGCATATATTGAATCTGTAATAGACTACTTGTTGAAACTTATCTGGACAAAGCCATGAAAAATTATGCTCTACTGCATTTAAAACTCTCCAGTACAAACCCTGCTTTTACATCCTTGTGATTTTATACTTGAGAAAACATTGTGGGAAAAGAAAAAATTGCTTGAAACAATCAATTTCTTTTTTTCCCCACAATATTTCCTTTCTACAGATTGGTTACTTTTCAAATTGCAATCACTTTTCATTTTTGTCTGAACTTTCTTTGAATTTGGACAAGTCTAAAAATTTGACAAACAGGAAAGGGTTAAAGAAATTATTCAACCAGTATTATGATCAGAAATTTGATAGGAATACATGTATATCCAAAAAAAATTTGTTGGAAGGGGAGAAAATTTTGTTATGTACCAACAATTTCTTTTTTCAACATTGTTTTCCATGGCTTCATGTCTTCAGTGCATCGATCCATTCGATAATATGGTAATGGGTGAAAGAATCAGAAAAACAAATTATTCGAAGGATTCGTCAAGATAACACAGTACTGAGCTATGACTTTCAACCATTTTACCAGATGATAAAATCTTGGTCTGGCCTAAATTTGAAAGAAGTTGCTGACAAAAATTTCAAGTAGGTGAAATTCTAAATATCTTTGTTTTTCTGGGTAGAAAAATTGTGGGAAATGAAGAAATTGCTAGTTAAGAGCATTTTGTCCATTTTATACTATTTTTTCTCAGAATTTTATTGCAGGGCGTACAGACAGTGGGATTGTACGGTAATGGGTATATAATAATACTGCTAGGTACCAGGATACAATTAGATATTTAAACATGTGATTTTATAACTACAAGTACATTCATTGTTAATCATATTGGTGACATTTGGTATTTTTATCAAAACATTTAAAAGGCTGTGCAAGGACATACTACTTGAAAAAGATGAAGCTTTACCCTACCTTTTTCCTTGCTTCATCAAAAAGAGACATGAGACTTTCTCTGGCCGTCATAAATGGATTTCTTGCTGCCAAACTTCTCATGTAATAATACACAGCATCAAGTTTTCTTTTCTGTAAAATTATCAAAAAGGCTCATAGATGAAAAATGTTACACTCAGTATTTCAACTAAAACTTTCAAACATTTTAAATATTGAGTGTTACATTTTTTATAAATAAGTGGGATAAACAGGGGGTTGTGTACCCCCTACAATGGAATAATGTGAACTTGTATAAGATAGAAAAGGGGAACTCAGATCAACCAGTTTAATTTAGAATTTACATCGGTCATGATTGCCAATGCACATCAGATTAGTTGTGATTGTTAATTACCCATTACTGTATTGAACTATGATGCCAGTATTTCTGTCATATTGTGGCAGCTAGAGCACCTAACCATGAATTTCAGGTAATTCTCACACCCACACTACCACTACATCCTTTCCCAGCATCCAGATGCTCATCCGACTTATGTTTATGATTAAACACCCTTTGGTTGGAGACAAATGTCAGACAGAATGTTTGCAAAGACCCAGGATCAAACCCTGAACCTCATAATTGAGAATCCGACACACTGCAAAAGCACTATGGCTACACCCCAACTATTTTTGAAAAGATGATATTTACATATATTATACAACCATTTTCATTAAAATTATCATTCTCATTAAATGTCTCCTGCCTAATTTATTAGAAAACCTTAAATTCTGCACAAATTTAAAAATTCAAAATTTGCAAAACACTATGCTGCAAATTTTGAGATTCTGGTCAAAATTCTTGTATGTGAATGCACATAAGGGTTACTAAAGTTGTATGTTATAATTTTCATTTTCATTTAACTGACACCCAATTTTGCATGTTGGGAGACTATCTTGGTGCTAGTTGTGCCAAATCAAAAAAGATCTAAATATTTTATTTCCTCTTGTGTTGGCACTCATTGTAATTGCCCCCCCCCCCCCCCCGAAAAACATTTGGGATAACATTGTGTAAAATGAAGTAATTGCTTGTTTAAAGCAATTTCTTCATTTTACACCATGTTATCTACCCAGAAAGTTGAAACCCAGAAAGCTGAAAAAAATGAAAATTTCATAAACTTTGATTTGTTGTCTGCAACTCCTTTCAATTAAGACAAGTCTAAGATTTTGTTGTGTGGGAATGGGTTTAGACAACTCAAATTAGTACCTTTAATATAGGATTTGACAGATCAATAAATAAAGTTAAACATTTTTAAATCAAAACCATTCCCAAATACTACATTGGTAGTACCATGAAAAAAAATGATTTTTTTTTCTCTAAGTAAAAAATCCCCTATCAATCTCAGACAAAGGGAATTTTTTAAAACAATGTAATAACTACACTCTCTTTAGGGCCTGTATTTCTCCACAGGCCTGAATGTACTGATTGATAGAATGACAATTTCATGAATTCATTATAATCTGAATCAACTTTTCCATATCCAGGAAAAAAATTTAGTCAATGAATTCTTTGAAATAGATCAAAAGAAGAATTTCTTTTCTACAATAGTAAAGTCAAGTCATGTAAAATACATTTTCTAAGTCAGGTGCAAAGAATCAAAAACAAGTAATCAGCTCTATAGAGCTTGTCTTACAAAAGAGATAGAAAATAATGGACATAGAAGATGTGTGAGAGTAATACGAAGCTTGAAGAGAGACAATCCTGGAAGAAAGTTTCCCCTATTCAAGAAGTATTTGCATCCCTTGATTGATACTATCTTTTTTTTACCCTAAGTAATATATTGCTGCTAAATAAAAGCAATGTTTTTCAACTAATCAAGGGTCACCCAAGGAACATTTAATATTGAATGCATATGTCAAATTGATTCTGTAGCTGAAGAGAATACTAGCGGACAAGATTTTTCATCAAAGGACCATAACTCTGTTAAAAGTAAACAGACAGCAAATAAATTGCAATAATTATGCACATCTGTATTTGATATCGAGGGTATCTGTAAAGTTTGAATCAAATCCATGTCTTAGTTGCTGAGAAATTGAGAGGAAAAAGCTACAGACGGACCAACCAACCAACCAACAGGCTAACAATTTTGGGGGGTAAAATAAAGGAAACTTCAACTTACAGTATACAAAGCTAATATAGCCAGCTGGTTATATGGACGTCCATTTTTAGGATCTATCTGTTGAGCTTTGGTGTACCAACTGAAAATTTAAATAATTAATATGAAAGTGTAAATGGACTCTTTCACTCAACTAGTCTTCACTCATGGTCACACAATCCCACTTTTTTACACCCCTAAAGAAAAAGTTCAGAAAATAATGTGGAAAATGTAGAAATTACTTGTTACAAGGATATGACAGAAGGATAAAATAAAATACATGTATGCGTAATTCAATGCTAATCGATTTATTGCGTCTGTCAATCTAATGACCAATCAAATCATTCATTTACCAGAAGAGAACAATCAATTCATTCATTTACCAGAAGAGAAAAATCAAATCATTCATTTACAAGAAGAGAAAAATCAAATCATTCATTTACCAGAAGAGAAAAATCCAATCATTCATTTACCAGAAGAAAACAATCAAATCACTCATTTACCAGAAGAGAACAATCAAATCATTCATTTACCAGAAGAGAACTCTGAACTCCAACATTTGCAAGCATTTTTGTTTGTTTGGCCACTTAAATGTTGTGACTACAGCATATTCAAGCTGTAGTTATGACATTTATGTCGCAAACCAACAATTTTACTTTTCATTACATAACCTTGCAAATAATGCCATGTAATATCTAAGAAAAATTCCCTGCCAGAACTCAGTGTGCCTAGCCAGTTATAGATCAATTTGTTTTAATCTATTACCATAGAGTCCTGTATGTTAATACATCAAAAAAAAAAAATTGTTGGGAAAGCACTGTGAGAAAAGAAATTGATTGTTACAAGCAATTTTAATCTTTTTGCACAAAATGTTTTCTACCTCATATGATCCTCATATTCAATTTACACAAACTTTGTTTGCTGTCACTAACCTATTTCAATTTAAAACAGTCTAAAATTTTCTTGTCTGGGAGTGGACTAAAACAAAGAGCATCTTAACCCATTGCTGCACAATGACGCTCTTTGATACCCCTCACGAAAAAGTCTTTGGAAAACATTGTCGGAAATGAAGAAATTGCTTGTGACAAGCAATTTCTTCATAATCCACAATGTTTTCTACCCAAAAAGGTACAGATTTTTAAATTTTCTCATATGGTAATGAGTGAAAGCATTAGGACCATAAGAACTACTCATTTGTAAATGCTGTTAAGTTTTGCTATATAAGATAATTGTGAAATCCAAAAATACTATAAAACTTTTCATATCATACCAGAGAATAAACTGATAATTCTTATGATTTTATATTGTCACCTAAAATCTTCAGCAGGTGTATCAAATACCTCTGAAACAAGCAAATTCTTCAAAAAATTGAAAATATCTGAAATTTAATGAACTTTAAATTGTTGTTTTCAACTCCTTTAAATTTGGACCAGCCTAAAGTTTAGTCATCTGGTAATGGGTTAAATTCATTGTACCTTCTAGCCTTTCCGTAATTAACTTTTCCGCCGGCTCCCTCATTCTTTTGCTCCTTGTACCTAGCTATATCCCCTAAACATATCATGGTACGCTGCGCACTGAGTAAAGCTAGCTTGGCAGACCTGCCAATGTTTTCTGGAGGTAGAGTGTTTGGATCAAGGAAAGGTTCCAGTCTAAAATTGAAAGTTGTCTGTAGCTTTTCCAGCAGGTTTTCATAGAAAGATGTGCCCTGTAAGTACAACGAATTTCATAGTTTAAAAGTTTTGTATCCTGTCTAAGTTTTAAACCATTACAAAATGTATATGATCTAGACCTGGCTAAAGGATATAACTTTATGAAATTCGAAAATTCCAATGTTTTGATAACATCACAATTATCTAATTATTGCTACTTCCTTCTAGAATAAAGCTTTATAAAGCATTATGGAAAATGAAGATATTGCTTTTTACAAAAAATTTCTATATTTTCCACAATGTTTTCTACCCCATGATACAGATTTAAAAAAGTTCATCATCAAGTCTGATACTTCCTTAAATTTATACAAGTCTAAATTTTGTCGTCTGATATTGGGTTAATGTGCAAAAACACTTCAGACTTATTCAGTTTTTTAGACATTGATTTTTTTTGCAATTCTGGAAATCAGAAAGAGAGAAAGTTTGCATGTTCTACATTTTTTAGTGAGAACTACAGTAAACAGATTGATTAATACTTAACCCATTTTATCACAATCCCTCTTTTTTATGCACCCCCAAGAAAAAGCCTTGAAAAACATTGTGGAATATGAAGAAATTGCTTTTTACAAGAAATTTCTTCATTTTCCACAATGTTTTCTACCCCAAAAGACAAAGATTTTAAAGAGTTCATCACCTCAAAATTCTTATCTGCAACTTCTTTGAGTTTGGACCTGTCTAAATTTTTGCGTGTGGTAATGGGTTAACAAAATAAAATCCAATTTTTTTAAAGTATCGATTCCAGTCATGCTTTCCAATTTATTCAGATTGAGCAGGTCCCTTTCTACGCTGTACAGTTGTATTACATACATTAACCAATTACCACACAACAAAGACAAGTCCTAATTGGTAGATGTAACAGACAACATTTTCAAATTTATGACTCTGAAAAATCCATGTTTTTTGGGGTGAAAACTATTGTGGATAATGAAGAAATTGCTTCATTTTCCACAATGTTTTTCAAAGATTTTTTTCATGAGGTGCGTAAACAAAAGGGTCACTGGCCCTGAAGTGTTCACCTGAGTCGTTGGCAACCAATGGATCAAAAAGCACAAGTGACCTAATTTTTTGTCCAAGGTTAGACTATATCTAACTTCCGCTTTGCACATATCATGGAGCAATAACATTTAAGCCAAGTTTCAAGACATTTAAGCTGTAAATGTAACCTTTATACGTAATGTAATGTTATTCAAAGGTTTGACCTAATGAACTAGTTTTTGACTCGAAATAACCAAAATTTGAGCTTGCCCTAAATATCAAAGACAAACATTTCGATCAAACATCAATGTATTTGAGCCCAAAGAAAAGCTTCTTTAAAATATATATCTTTGTTTCAACCTAGTGACCTAGTTTTTGAACCCGCATGACCAAATTTCAAAGATGACCTAGCTCTTCTGAAAACAAACAACCTGACAAAATACCAATTCATTTGAGGCAAAAATAAGCCCTCTAGAGTACACACAAGGATTTGACCTACTGACCTACTTTTTAACCCCATGGGACCCTATATCAAACTTGACCGAGGTATTATGAATACAAACATTTTTACTAAATATCAAGATATCTAAGGCAAAGATGTGCACTCTACAGTGCACACAATTTTTTTTGTAAGATTTTACCTAGTGACCTATGTTTGACCCCACACAACCCATTATCAAACTGACTGAGATACTACGAAGACAAACTTTCTGACCATATATCAAGACATTTGTAGCAAAAATGTGACCTTTAGAGTGCACACAAGGTTTTTCTTAAGATTTGGCCTAGTAGCCTGGTTTTTATACCCCACATGACCCAATATCGAACTTTTCTGAGATTTCACAGAGACAAACAATGTGAACACGTTTCATAACATTTGAGAAACAAAGTGCCAAATTGTCACAAGATACGCCCGTCACACTGCTTAATATTAACTGGGTGACCACGGGTGATCCCATAATACGTCCTGTCTTCGACGGGCGTATAAAAATTGTGACCTCTAGAGTGCACACAAGAAGTTGACACACGACTGACAAAGTATGACTGACCAATGAAGCAAAAGCTCACCTTGAAAACTTCGTGTTCAGGTTAGCTTAAAAGATGGATTGCGTGGGAATGGGTTAAATCATAAATAAATGCACTTTCCTCCCAATTGTATTTGCTTTTATTTACAATTGAAAGGAAAGAGCAGCAATTTCTTCATTATCAATAAGTTAAAAATTTCGTCAACTAAACATTGTCATCTGCAATATCTTTGATTTTGGACAAGTCTAAAATTTTGTATTGTGGTACTGGGTTAATACCTCATCCAAGACTTTGTTCAGTAAATGACTACTCTCTGGATCATCTTGCTCAGCTATTTGCCGTCGAACAGATTCTACCATATGATAAAATACAGACTTCCACAGCATCTGCTCCACATTATGCTTATTGGAAAGCTCTGGGTCTAGCAAGATTAATTGCTCAAATCTTCTCTGTAACTCTCCCCTGCAATAGAGATAAGATAAATATGATAAGTTTTACACTTCGATAGATAAAAGAAGATGTATAAAAGACCATGTAATGGAAATTTTATAAAAGGTGACCTTGATAGTTTGCCTTGAACCTGTTAAATGATTCTGACATTATCAACACATTGGTACTGATTCGGCATGTTATAACTAAAATACTAGATAAATGATAAATACCCGCCTCTATATCTTATGTCATAGTGGAAAAATCTTTGTTATCATTTACCTAACACTCATGCAAACCTCTTTGAACCAATGGCAAAAGTGCTGTAATCTTCAACACATTTTGTAGTAAAATCATAGCATGACTCAAATTTTTTATGAAAAAAAAAATGTATTTTTTGCACATCTGCAGCTACTAATGAACACTAATGCATGCTTTTACAAAGTACTAATAGGTAATAATTGGATTGACACTGTAGGACAAGCTTCTGCCAAGTATCAAATGAAATGAACAAAAACCGTAGGAGGACTTGTCCAGACAAATATTTTTAATGTGAATCAGGAACAATAATTCAATAATTATTTATGGAATTTTACAAAGAGTGTATCCTGCAACATCTACAGCTCCTAATCATGATCATTTCTACTAAGTACCAAGTAAATTGGATTGAAACTGTTGGAGGAGTGTCACCACAAGAGTTTTCATACCGACTAACAGTCCACCTGGGTTGAGGCTGTTCATACAGACAGTGTCCATGTCATATCTTTGCTTATTTTGTGATGAATTTAGAATTCAAAAATATTTGGGAAATTTTCAACAAACAAATTCATACAATGTCAATCACTCACCTTAATTGGTTAATCATGTGCACCGTCTCCCTTCCACTTATTTGTCGACTAATCAAGGCAACCAATTGTTTCTCCATGGGTAAAGCTTCCCGCAGTATCTGTTCAGCTATCATTCTACACTGAGATCTACTTCTATCACCCATCATGGGTACATCCCCTTCCATACCACTGTAAAATAGAACAAGTTTGTGAAACACTATTCCCTGTAACAGCATTTTTTTCTAAACTGTCACCTTGATAAGTGACCTTGACCTTGATTGGTGACATTGACCTAACAACCAACTGATGGCTATAAATGCAAGGAACCTATATCCATAATATGAGCCATATATTATGAATAGTCTTAAGGTAATATTTTGGTTAAGTTTTTCAGACAGACAGACCAAGAGATACCCAGACCAACAATGGAAATACAATATGCCCCTGATCATTTATATATAGGAGGCATAAAATTTCAAACTCAAAAAGTCTGAAATTCAAGATGAATAACTGATCTGCTTTTTCCCCCTTAAAACCATTTCACATTTAAATAGGCTGCAGCTGGCATGTTTTCCAACTGTTTTGATTCCATTCCTAGAGGGATCATTATGTCCTCATAATACACAGAGGGGACTGAAGATTATTATACATGTATCAGAATATCATTCTAACAGGTTTCTAGTTTTACAAAACATAAAATCAACTTCAACAGCATATTTTTATAAGTATATATACTTCTAACCCAAGACAATATTTTCTTTTTTAAATTTCATCTACTAAAAATTGTCTTCTGCAACTTCTTTGAATTTGGACCTGTCAAAATTTTGTGTCATCCGGTAATGGGTATATCCATTCCTACTCAATGACACTTTCTGACCCCAAGGGTAATTTTTAAATGACATGTTCCTTAGATGGTCCCCTTTAAAAATAGAAAAAAGAATTGTAATCTGTTAAATACTCTGATTGCCATGGCAACAAAAGTGAAGTTTTAGAATAATCTTTAAGAATCTTCTCTTCCTGACACTGAAGGTTTAGAGCCTTGTTATTTTGCATGAGTATATTGACCTCTATCAAAATAGCTAAAATCATGACCTTCGGGTCCCTAGGGGCGGAGCCCCAGGGTGAGAGGGTTGTAAAGAAATAAAGAATAATTCTTAAATGACATCTCCTACCAAACATTTGGCAAATTTGATCTAAATTTGGCAGAAATGTACCTTAGGTGGTCCCCTTTAAAAATAGAGAGAAAAAAAAGAAAAAAGAAAATTGAAAATACTCTGACTGCCATGACAACAAAAGTAATATTTTAGAATAATCTTTAAAAATCTTCTTTTCCTTACACAGAAGGTGTAGAGCCCTGATATTTTGCATGAAATATGAGTTTATTTACCTCTATCAAAATAGCAAAAATCTTGATCCTTGGGTTCCCGGTGGGGGGGGGGGTGTTAATAGAAATAAAGAATGATTTTTGTAATGACATTCCCTCCCAAACCATTGTCAGGACAAAAGGTGATCACAATAGTTTACTTGAGCTAAAAAGTTTAATGGTTGATTGGCGTCCAAACATCGCATCCAGGGCTCTCGGAAACGACAGTACTGTCGTCTGAGACGACAACTTTCCGCAAGGGACGACAAAAAATCCTATCAAAGGATGCCGACGGACGACAATTTTTTCAATGACATGCGTCCGACGTCGGTCGTTATGTCAAAGTGACACTGTAAAATCAACTGTCATTGTTCAAGGGTCATTAAATAGTAGGATGATTATTGGAAAATGTTAAATGATTATCCTAGCATACACCACAATCATTGATAACACCCAGCTTGATTGACAATTACCACTTTGCGGTGACCGTTCATGCATCGACGATCGTAGGTGACAGGTGTTAGAAACCTGTGAAACTTGGGTAAACTTATTTTACTAGCACTCTTATCTCACTGAAATCAAATTATTATTGATCAGTTTAGTGAAAAAATAACCAAAACATAATAAAGAAGTCAACTTATATTGCAAAATTAAATTGTCATGGGTTTTCGTGGGTAAAACAGGCAATTCAATTGAAAATGAAAATTATTAGATAAACTTTTGGGGCTCTTAGAAATCTAAAGCTGGGCATGAACCATAAATTTACTGTCATTTTTTATTTTTAAAAATCATCTTTTTGACTGTCAATATATGCCATTACTTTGTCCAAATTTCATCAAAAAAAAATCCTTATCAAGCTGAATAAAGATCAGTGCAAAATTTCATCAAAATCAAAGTGGTAAAAGGAGGGATTGACTGATTGTGAGTCAGTACATGTATTTATTTTGAAAATACAATCTTTAAAATGGTTAAATTTAAGAAGGAAAATTAGGTGGTATAGTCTAAGGTCAGACTGCACACCTTTGTCTTTACTTCTTGCTAAAGGAGGAATATTACATTTTTAGTGTGACAAGGGTTAACTTAATTAAAATGTGTGCTTAGAAAAAAAAGAAAAGAAAATTACACATGTTGGATAATTCTATCAATTGCTTTATTTTGACATTAATTCGTAATTAAGAGAATTTGCTGATGATCAAATGAACATGATCAGACATGTAAACAACATAATATGGGCTAGAAAATATGATAATTCTTAAAACCAAAATTAATCTCCTTTTCCACACTAATTTCAACTAAGAAAGTGCTGTAAAAAAAAGGATTTGCTGAAAATCGCATTCAGTATTAAAATCCTGCCAAATCAGGCTGGAATCCAACTTTTTCTGCTTGGAATCCAACTTTTTCCTAAATTGGATTCCTGGAATCCTACTTTCAAAATCCTAGTGAGAGCCCTGGCATCTGCATCTTATTCAAGTTGTTCAAGTCTCGAACCCAACAATGCTTCTCAAAAATGTTGGCCAATGTCAGCTTCCAGTCTTAATGTATGATTTGCTTGGGAGACTTATTTGTTAATTGACAGAGTTGATTGGTCAATTCTAAATTTACAGTGTGGATGTCTAGGCGGCTCGGCTACTTGTCCTTAACCCTTTACCAGACAACAAAATTATAGACAGGTCAAATTTCAAAGAAGTTTCAGAAGAAAATTTTGAGTAAATGATCCTTGTAAATATCTTTTACCTTTGTGTTAGAAAACATTGGGAAAATGAAGAAATTGCTTGTAACAAGCAACTTCTTCATTTTTCACAATGTTTTCCAGAGCTTTGTTTTTCTTGAGGGGTTTACACATTGTGTGGTAATAGGGTTAAGCACATGTGAAATACTTTTTTCTAAATGCCATGTTCAAGCTCCATTTTCAAAGTTGACTTACCCCTGGTAGTAGGATTCATCCTGGTACATATTCCAGTCTCTAGAATGAGGATGTGGGTACCCGTAGAACATGCCTTCAGGCCCTCCCGGAGGCATTATCCCCATGTGAGGGGGTTGGGCCATGTTGTAGCCATACCCATACCCAGGTGGGTAATACTGGCCGTATGGTGGACCTCCTGCTGGGTACATCTGTTGAGGACTCGGTGGTTGACCTGAGGGATAATGAGGTGAATGGGATGTACTTGGGTATGATGGTGACTGCGGTGATGCCCCATACACATTACCAGTCTCTGGGTCTTTAAATTCCAGCTTTGGCTTCCCTTCATCAATCACTATGGGCTTACTTGGATTATTTGGGTCAAAAAGGGTTTTCCTCCCTCCTGAATTATGTCTATCACTGCTACCCCTGATTGGCCCCATGGCATTTTCACCATGACCACGATTATGACTAGTATGTTCAACGCCCCAATCATTTTTACCATGCCTACCATGTTCCCTGCTCCAATTACTGTCTCGATGACTCACATTGTGAGTTTGTCTTTCACTTGTCACTGCATCTGGAGTTTGAGATTTTGGAGGCAAATGAATGATTCCTCCACCATGTTTGTGGTGTTTATCACTATCTACATTATGACTTGATTTTCCCGACTGATTTTTGAAATCCTTATCTTGAGAGAATCTGTCATAACATCCATCATCCTTCTTGCCACCCCTTTGATTACTTCCCCTTCTATCCCCTCGATATCCTTGTTGATCATCACGATTATTTCTATCATTTCTACGATTTTGTTTCCAACCCCCTTTTGGGCCTCCGCCATCATTTCTGTAACTTTCCCCAGAATCATGCCTGTACCTCTGATTCCCTTTATTTCCCCCACTTTCCTGTCTCTGCCTGTCCCCTTTCTGACCTCTGTTTTGTTCATACCTTGGAGATTTTTGTTGGCTATCACCTCTATGCCAGGAATCTTTTTTACCACCAATATTCACATTCTCACTACTTCCAAACCCCTTATTTCCTTTATAATGCCCCCTATCTCTCTGTCCTTTATCACCTCTTCTGTTCCAATCATCACCCGTTTCCTTCTTCTCGAATGAATTTGTCCGACTAAAACTCTCCGGTCCCTTCCCTAAAGGATCTACAGTGACCTCCCTTTTATTTGGTGAACCACAATGCACCTGAATATTCATGGCCTCCATCGACCCACTTCTCATTTTCTGTGACCCAGTAGAATTTTTTCTACGCCGCCGTCTGCGCCTCCTTCCCTCACTACCATAGGCACTTTGAACACTCTGAACACTCTGACAACTTTGAACACTTGAAACACTGGAATCTCGACTTCTGAATCCTGAAGAACAAAATGGCTTTTATCAATTTGAATGACCAAAATAGTATTCACGCTTCTCCTGATCAGTTAATCTTAAACGAATCACCCCCCCCCCATCCGAGCTTTTTAAGGACCATTTAGATTTTTTTTCAAAAACATTGTGGAAAATGAAGAATATGCTTATAATAAGCTAAATTCTTCTTTTTCACAATTTTTTCTAACCCAAAAAGATAGTTTTTAAAAAAAATTCATCAACTTAAGATTCTTGTCTGCTCTTTCTTTCAATTTGGACAAGTCTGAAATTTTGTCGTTTGGTAATGGGTTAAGTAGGTCTAATCATTAAGGTATCGATTAAATTTAAAGATTTCTTAGTTAAGATGTAACAGCTTATCTTAACCCATTCCCCCACAATCCCTCCTTTTTACCCCCTTCATGAAAAAAGCTTGTATCAAGCAATTTCTTCATATTCCGCAATGTTTTCTATCCCTAAAGACAAAAAAAAAAAAAAATAAAATAAATAAAGTTCCATCAACATGAAATTGTTGTGTGCAGCTTCTTTTAATTTGGACCAGTCTAATTTTTTGTGTGTGGGAATGGGTTAAACTGATATTGATACGATGAAGGTTTGATATTTGATCTTACTATTGTATGATGATGCTAAGTTCTTTCACCCACTATCCCCCTTTCTCATGACATTCAAAAATAGAATGAAATATTGTGGTAAATGACAAAATTTTCTTGTTACAAGCTATTTCTTAATTACCCAAATCTCCAATATGTCTTCATTGCCAAATTCTTTTTTGTTGAAGAAAAATGAAACTCAAAATGTGTCACAGACTATGGATGCCTCCATATAGCTGCTTGTCACATGACCTTCCTTTGCAACCTTATAATTTGAGTATCCAGAGTATGGTAATTCTTTAACCCTTTCCTGGTTTGCAAAATTTTAGAGCCGTCCAAATTCAAAGGTTTTGAAGACGAAAATTTAAAGTTGATTTTATTTGGAAAATAACTATTCAGTAGGGTAGAAAATATTGTGGAAAAAGAAGAAATTGCTTGTTACAAGCAATTTCTTCTTTTTTCACAATGTTTTCTCAATTCATAGGACGAAAAAACCAGGGATTAACCAGGAAAGGGTTAAAGAATTTAAGTAAAGGGTCAATTGATGATGATCTATACCAAATATCAAGGCTCTATGCCTTATGGTTTGGGAGAAGATTTTCAAACATTTCCTTCTTCATTTCTGTGTAAAATCAGGGATCACACTGAATAGGGCTATTTTCAGAGTGCGGTATTTGTTAGAGGGTCAAAAGATGATGATGATGAAGTTTTATTCTCTCAGTTGACATCGCAACCAAAGTTCTTCATGGATTTCAATTCTTTGAAGTATTTTGAAAGAGCATGACCTATGGATCATTTCTGTGAAGTTTGATTAAAATTCCATGAGGAGGAGAAGATTTTTTTGTAATTATGAACAGACAGACAAACAGAATGTCATTTCTAACAATTTCAAACCTTTGTCAAGCTCAAATAGTGAGCAGCCTGCACCTAAGTGCAGTCTGATCTTGATCTTTACCTCCTGCTTGTCCCCTTTCAGCCATAGATGCTTAAATCATTAATCTTCAAGAGAAATATTGACCCTCATTAAGGCTTTCTAGTTCTGTCAGTCCTCTGATGCTAAAGTAGTTCTTAATAGGATTTTCATTCAGCATGACAAGGGTTAAGAATGTTTGCTGGCCAACTACAGAAGCTTAGAACCAGTATCTATCTATAAGAGCCAGTTGTAAAGCTTGATCTGACTATGTGGATCTATGTCTTTACATTTGTTGTTAACTTGTCTTTACTTTTCATGCATATGCAATAGTTGGAAATATCATTCATATACTAACCCTTTCCTGTTTTTCAAAATTTTAGACCTGTCCAAATTCAAAGGTTTTGCAGACGATAACATAAAGTCGATTTTATAAGAAAAATAGTCATTCATAAGGGTAGAAAATATTGTATAAAAAAGAAGGAATTGCTTGTTACAAGCCAAATTTTCTTTTTCTACAATATTTTCTCAAGTATGAAAATACAGAGACGTAAAAAAAGGAATTGAACTTGAAAGGGTTTCATTATCAATGAATTATTGATGAAACGCAGGCCTTGCCCACTGACTTGCCAGGAACTTCCATTTCAATATTAAATAGCATTATTTACATAAATTAAATGGTTGGTTGGCAACCTAAATGTTGTAACTACAGCTTAAATAAGCTGTTGTTATGACATTTAAGTTGCATAACCACTAAAATTGCTTCATGCAAATGTCGGCTGATGTCAATGTTCATTTTTGGCTGAAAAGAACAATTTTATTGGTTGTATGATTGTTAGATTAATAGCTGCAATCAGTAAATAAAGACCCTGCCAGCTGCCCTCAAAAAGAGGGTATCTTTTCCCCCATTACCACTAACCCTTTCCTGGACAAACACGGGATTTTACGTCACTGTGATTTTATACTTTAGAAATTATTGTGGAAAAAGGAGACATTGCTTGTAACAAGCAATTTCTCCTTTTCCCACAATATTTTCTACCACATAGGATGGTCAGATTTCAAATTGCATGCATCTTTCTTGTTGTCTGCAACCTCTTTCAAATTAGACCAGTCTAAAATTTCATACAACAGGAAAGGGTTAAAATCTAGGAGTGAGTAACTATTATTAGAGCTTAACAAAATTAACAGGCACTTCTGGAGGTTTTCTATTCATCTGCCCTACTTCCTCACTTACCAAGAGATCCTTTCCTTCTATCCGTATTTCTGCCCCTTAACTGATTATCAACATTGGTATGTTTACGGCGATGTGTAAATGGTAATGTATTTGATTTCTCTAAAGACATGTCTGTCTGTTTTGAGTACAAACTTCCCCAATCAGGGACTCTACCCCTTCCATAACCCTCTAATGCATTGTTTGTTTGATCTAAACAGTCAGCACTTTGAGACAGACCAGACTCCTGTCGAGCAAACCATGCATTCATCTTTTGGGTTTCATCTTGAACCTGAATTTAAAAGGAAATACTCAGGCATTTTTTTTACTCGTTTTCAAACAATTAAATTTTACTTATACCAATTAGATAAAATTTAAGACTGGTTAAATTTCAAACAAAATTGGGACAATTCAATTTCAAAATTAAGTGCAATGTAGGGAAGAAAACATTTTTGAAAAAGGAGATAAATATTCTTTTTTTCCCTACACAGTGATACCATGGAACAGCCTACCAGAAACAATTGTACAGCAACCTGATATTGCAGCTTTCAAAAAGAGTCTCGATTCTTTTCAGATAGTGAGCTGTCCCTGAATTACCAAAACATGTTTTATCAGCTCTAACACTCACAATACTTTTAAAATTTTGCACCCTAACAAATGTCTAACAGTTTTTATTCCAGCACAGACGCGCACCTGCCACTAATACCCGAAAGGGGAGTTGGGCAGTATATATATATAGATAGATAGAAAGATAGATATCACTTATCAAAGCAATATCTTCTTTTCTCCTGTTTTCAAGAGTTTTAGGTCTTCAGGACATCAAAAGTTTGGGCCCTGTGGTAATTGGTTTATGAAAAATCTGGCATCATATCAAGCTGTCAAATACAAAATATTTCTTTTTACAGCACCACGACCTTCCCCTTCCGAAAAGAAATAAGAAAAGAAGAATTTCAGGTTTCTTCCCTATACAGGATTTCTGATTGGTGCCCTTCAAAATGGGCATTGGTGCATAATTGAGAGATTGGCACTGTCAATCAAAATATTAATTAACCAATCAAATCATTGATTTAGACGAAAATAAAGATGAACTTAAACATTTATGTCAGACATTTTTGTTGGTTTGGCAACTTAACCCATTCCTGTACAAACCAGGATTTTACATTGCTGTGATTTTATCATAGTTGATTGATTGATTGGGTGGGGTTTGACACCGCTTTTAACAGTATTTCAGTCATATCGTGGCTGCTGGAGCACCTAACAATGGATCCCTGGTAATACCACTACATCCTTTCCTAGCCTCCAGCTGCTATACCACTTAGGTTTATGATTATCCAGAATTTTATACTACAGAAAACATTGTGTAACAAGCAATTTCTTCTTTTACCACAATATTTTCTACAATACAGGATGGTTTCATTTCAAAATACATCCAATCTGCATTGTCTTCTGCAGCCCCCTTCAAAAACTGCCCTGCTCTGCCAGGGCCATATTTGGGCGTTAATAAAAATTCCATGAACAACTTTTGAAAAGGGTCATCTAAGGAACATTCATGCCAAGTTTGGTTGAATTGGCCCACTTGTTACTGAGGACAAGATGTTAAATTAATTCTATCTCCAAAACTGCCCTGCCACGCCCATAATTGGGGACAATCAAAATTCTGCAAACAAATTTTAAAAAGTGTCACTCAAGAAACATTCATGCCAAGTTTGGTCGAAATTGGCCCAATGGTTACCGAGGAGAAGATGTTAAAAGATTTCTAAGTAAAAAACTGCCCTGCCCTGCCAGGCCCATATTTTGGGATCAGTCAAAATTCTGAAAACAACGTTTGAGAAGGGTCACCCAAGGAACATTCCTGCCAAGTTTGGTTGAAATCTGCCTAGTGGTTACTGAGGAGAAGATGTTTAAAGAATTGTTGACACCTTCCAACACACGAAGCACGACAGACAAAACATGATTACAAAAGCTCACCTTTAGCTAAAAATGAGAAAGGGTTAAACAACATAACAACAGTTTATTCAAGCTGTACATACAATGTTTAGGTCACCTACAGATAATTTACTTGTGTTATTTGTTCTTAACCATCATATCATACAAACCAATGTAATTTGATATAACAATCAAACTGCCTTGTCAGAGGTACGTGGGAGTGGAATCAATTCCAAAACGCCATTGGCTAATATCAGATACCAACTACCGAAAAAAGGGATAATAGTTACCTGTAAAGCCAGCTGAGTATCCACCTCTTCAGTCCAGTCTACTTTTCTATCTTCTATTTCTTTATCAAAATCAAGGTCTTCTGTACTCCAGTCACTACCTGTTGTACCTTGGATATGGAAAAGCAAAATTTAGGTACTGACAGTCTGGCTCAGGGGACCATCTTTAATGAGCAACCACTTCTATAAAGCAACCACAATCAAAATCCCTTTTCAAAATCAAAAACTCACAGAAAAGAAGTTATTGTAATTGCTAAAAAACATGTTATGCCTAGATCCAATTTGTTGAAACTCATAAGAACTGTCTGAGTGAGCTGGCTCTAATCAGTCCCAAAAAGATAGGATTTATTGAAAATGTATGCAATCAAATCAATCCTTCATATATTTCACAAAAATGTGTCTTAAATGACCATTCTCTTAAACAACTGTCATCATCATAGCGCAGACGGTCGCACGTCAGACTCCTAATCTTCAATCATGGGATGTAATGGGTTCGATCGTGGTAGTACTGGCGTGAGAAATTCCAGGAATCCATTGTTAGGTGCTCCAGCCACCGCGATATGACTGAAATACTGTTAAAAGCAGTGTAAAACCCCATGCAATTTGGTCGTCCAATGAGTGGTTGCTTATACTGGTCCAAATTGAAAGGAGTTGCAGACGACGAGCAAAAGTTGATGAAACTTTAGATTTTTTTAACTTTCTGAGTAGAAAACATTGTGTAAAACGAAGAAATTGCTTGTAACAAGCAATTTCTTCATTTTACACAATGTTTTCCCAATTGCTTTTCTTGAGAGGTTTCCAAAAGCGTCACTGTGTGGGAATGTGTTAATGTACATGCCAGTTCTTAAAATATACAATGGAAGTTCACAACATAGTTCATGGCAGGAATACAATCCATCATACTTTGATTGCTGTATGGTAAAGATGCTGGACTAGAGGTCACTAGGTCACAGGTTTGAACCCAACTGTAAGCGGGTTATCATAATGAGCAGGGCACCAGCTCAGTCTCACTAGCGCTAAAATGGGTAGCAATGGGTCACTGATTCTTCCTTAAGGGCAAGAAAGTAACTCGACTGGTATTACACAACTAGTAAATAAGCTTAACTCATATCATGCAATTAAATTTTGGACTTGGCATAATAAACCAATTGCTGGTCCCACCTACTGACACAGTTGGCCATGCCCATCAACTCCGACGGGAAGTGCCGCTTCAATTTTTAAAGGTGTTATTATGCAAAATTTATGACCAGTAGTATGTTACAAAAATTAGAATGGTTGGCAAACTAAACATTGTAACTACAGCTTAAATAAGCTGTAGTTAGGAAGTTGAAGTCCTAAAACCTTCAGAAATGGTGGCCAATTTTGGAGATCAAAACCCATTTCTGGTCAAAATAAATAATTTCAATGGTTAACTGGTAATTTGATTGACAGCTTTGATCGGTCAATTGAAGAATGTTGCAGTTGATAAATACTTTGAAACCTTTCAGAATCTTTGTATATTAGGGTAGAAAACATTGTGGACAAGAAAAAAAATCAAGTTCTTAAATATAACTCACAAATTTTCTTTATCATGACAAAATCATTATCGTAAAGAACAAAAATAAATTACTATAAACAAAATTAATATGGTGAGAAAGCAAACCAACACAAACAAGAATAGTTCAACATATTTCCTTTTAAAGGTTATGGAACCAATATGCTTACAAATGAACTAAGGTGATGGTGCCCATATTGGTAGGCATCATTTAAAAATAAGAAAGCCCATAGAGCAGACTTCTAAAAGACATAGATTCATAGAAATGTTTACCATAGTTTTTAAACCCTTTTCAACAGTATCACCTGTATAAAAGACCCTAAGAATTCATAAGAGTAAGTGTAGTGAAAAAGAGGAATTACTTGCAATAGCAATTTCCCCTTTACTGACAATATTTTTATTTTACAAGATCTTTCAAAATCAATATTTAAATTCACTTTCAAAAATTGTCTGCAAGCTCTTTCAAACTGGACAAGTTTTAATTTTTTGTTGTCAGATAATGGATGTCATACCAATGCCACAGTAACTTATCAAACTTATGAAACATGATTTTATTTCTCTCAGATTATTTTGACCTTGGTATCTAAAAGTCTTAGAACATTGAAAATATATATGCTTGTTATAAGCAATTTCTTCATTTTCCACATTGTTTTCTACCCAGAAGACAAAAACATTCAAATTTCTATCAATTTGAATTTTCGTCTGCAACTTCTTTGAATTTTAGAAAGTTAAAACTTTTGTCGTCTTGGAATGGGTTAAAGAACATCATCTAATGACCTATGTTTTGTAGGTAGGCAGTTGAACGTACGCAATACCGAATTGTTAGCATTTGTTCTTATTGGATTTTTTTTGGTTTCCACAAAAGCTTTGGTGACGGACGGAAATATTGTAACTACAGCTTAGGTAAGCTGTAGCTATGAGGGCTTTGTCACCTATCAACAATGTATACTGCAAATCATTTATAAAAACCTTACCTGTACTGATGTCACTACTAAAACTATCTCTTCTAGGCCTCATTGATTGAAACGAGTATTTCTTTCCCGGTTTATTTCCCCCAGAACTACTTCTTGGCATGGGTGGCTTGAGAGAGTTTCGCCCACTTAAATTCAACTGCTCAGAACTATGGCTTCTTTCAAAGATTAAAGTTCCAAGATTACTAGAGTCTTGGAAATATCCTTCTTCCTCCCATTTATCAGATTGATTCAGTTTATCGTATGAGCGTGATTTACTTCTGTATGTTGGAGGCTTATTAACCCTACAATGAATTCTATTGTCATTTTTTCTAGAATTTAGTTCATTGTCCTGTAATTTCTGAGAATCGCTACCAGGTGTATCAACCCTATCAGCTTCTTGACCTATTGTATTTGGTCTAGATGGCACAATGCATGGGTCTTCATCTTTATATTTCTCATTATCTGTGACTAGAATATCTTTTTCTCGAGAATTACCTCTACTTCCGACAAAGTCTCCCTTGCCTCTAAAGTCATTCTGTCCTACCCCTCTGTCAGACCTTTGGTTTAACCTTTGACCTCGTCCTCTTGAATAAGATTGTCCTTGACCTCTACCCTGACCCCTATGCTCTGTAAATTTCTTACTGAGACTTGATGGTTCATTTTTCTGAATATTGAGATCATTTTCATGCTGTCCTTCAGATCCTGTCTTATTGTTCACCACTGTAATCTGCATATTTTTCAAGTCAACTTTCCTTGGTGAAGGTGAATGAATGCCCTGCCCTGGACCTGGGCTTGGACTGTGCACTGCACTATGACTTGGACTAGAATCACCATCAAACTCAGTTGAACCCTCCCCACTTGCATCAGTCTGCTTCTCCAAAAGACGGCCTTTAGGTACATAACGCTGAATCTCTGGTCTCTTTGAGCGTTTTCTCGTTTCATCAATTGGTTTAGACTTTCCAGAGTTGGTTGTTGAAGATACTGTCATGCTTTTAACCCCTGAATTTATTACCTCCATCTGTGAACATTGAAACTAAGAGCTATCAATGCAAGCATAAACCACCCAAAACTTAAAGCTACCGCAATATTTTCTTTACATATTTTTGTTAATTTCTTTTCTGCTTTATTAATCAATACAATATTCAAACAAAAATGTAATAATTACACAATTGTTTAGTTGATAATATTTATTTCATGTAGATAGCAACAAAAGCTTTTACCCATTACCACACAACAAAATTTTAGACCAATCCAAATTGAAAGATGCAGATGGCAATGTTCAGTTCAGTCCATGAGAGAGAGGCAGACATCAAACATATATCTTCTGCTGACCAATTTTACAGCTGGTTACTTTATTCATAACATAAAAGAAACAACCAGATATATTAGATATGAACAGAAACCAGTTGAAATATGTGACCAAATTTGTCACTGAACAAATATCAGTCTGTTATAAGCATTCATCTCTCACTTACAATATCAACTCTTTCCCCAACAATAACTCTTTTGAAGACTTTAAAAAAAACAATTGGGCTGGATTTGGGAAAATTGAAAAATTTCTAAGCAATCTCTTCATTTTCCACAAGTATTTCTACCCAGCAGAGGAGGAGATGTCATTTCAAAATCGTTCTTTATTTCTATATAACCCCCTGGGGACCCGAGGATCATGAATTCTGCTATTTTCAAAGAGGTCAATATACTGATGCTTCATGCAAATTATCAAGGCTCTACGCCTTCTGGGTCAGGAGGAGAAGATTTTTAAAGATTATCTTAAAATTTCACTTTTATTGCCATGGCAAACAAGAGTTTTTAAGGGATTTCATTTCTTTTAGCAATTTTGAAAGGGGACCACCTAAGGAACATTTCTGCCAAATTTGGTTCGAATTGGCCGAGTAGTTTGGGAGAAGATGTCGTATAAAGAAATTGTTGACGGACGAGGCACAACGGCCGGACGATGGACAAAGGTGATCACAATAGCTCACTTGAGCACTTCGTGCTCAGGTGAGCTAAAAATCAACATAATGACCTATACAAGAAATACAGCTTTACAAAATGTTATGGGGAAAGAATTAATCGCTGATAACAAACACTTTCTCTTTTTCACTCAATATTGTCTAGCCTTTCTGGTACACAATATTTACTGAAATGGCCTCATTTCTTAAAACCTCCACTATGCCTTTCAATTTCGGACCTATGAGGATTTTTTTTCATCATCTTTTATGTGATGGAATATATCATACCACCTACCTCTTTCTCTACACTATTCTCTTTGGAAGTTGGTTCAGAACTAACAATTTCACTGTCCCAGTCTTCTTCAGATATGTGCAAGTCAACATTCGTCTGTTTTGAAGAGTTTGAGTCTGACACTCTGTTGTCATCTGTAAATATTGTTCAACCCTTGTCATGCTGTACAAAAACGCTTATGGAATTGCATTATAAATCAAAGGGCTGAGAGCACTAATAGAAATTGTTGTTCAATAATCATTTCTTTTGAAAATCAATTTCATAACTTCTCTGGCAGAAAAAGTACAAGCTCGAGGTGAAGACTAAGATCAGACTGCACTTATGTGCAGGCTGATCTTTGTCTATACCTCCTGTCCAAACCGGAATTGTTGACAATGACAAAATGGAATGCAGCAAGCGATTTCTTTATTTTTCCATAAGAGCGGCATAAAAAAGTGGTATTGTGTTTGAATAAGTTAATCTATTACAGCATGTTCTAGCTTTTTTATGCCTGTCAAGATAAAAGCTTTGGAAAACATTCTAGAAAATGAAGGAATTGATGGTAATAAGTAAGTTATTGATTTTTCTACAAGTGTTTTCTACCCAAAAAGACAAACATTTTTTTTAAATTTCACAAACAAAAAACTGTCACCTACAATTTCTCTGAATTTGTACCGGTCTAAGAATTTTTTGATTGGTAATTGGTTAAGAATGTTTACCTGAGGGACTGTCTTCTTTATCTTTTTGTTCCTTGAGGTGTCGTAAGACACTTGGTGGCCTGTATATTCCAACAGTGGGTCTCTTCTTTTTTCTCTCTTCATTTTTGGCCTTTCTAGCTTCTGTAAACCAAGAAAAAAACTATTTAAACATTAAATGTGATAATGGCCCGTCTGTATTAGATTTGTATCTAAATAATTATGAAAACAAATTCACTTTTCCTGATTTAACTTATTCTTTTTGGTGTTAGAAATCTGTCTGTGATAGACACCTACATAGAGGGTAATACGGCTTTAGTCT
Source organism: Fragum fragum (assembly GCA_946902895.1). NCBI lineage: Eukaryota > Metazoa > Mollusca > Bivalvia > Cardiida > Cardiidae > Fragum > Fragum fragum. Next base: position 43,599,631 of record OX336376.1, on the reverse strand, counting down.
GACATCACCAAAGTTGGGGGGGTTAAGGGACTCAGAAGTCGGTGTCATAAAGGTCCTTGCTTAAGGTTTAGGCTGGGGTTTAGAAATACGGATTTCCTCCACTTGTCCCCGGAAGAGTAAGAGATGGCTTTTCTACTTGTTCAGAATCAAAACAAACTTGCCCACAAAAATGTGAATAGATAAATTTTGAGAAAACATTGTTATTAAGGAAGAAAATGTTGGGACCAACATTTTCTTCATTAACAACAATGTTTCTACCCTTCAATATAAACATTAGGATAATAAATCTTTAGGATAAATAACCTAAATTAACCAGTTCTGAAACAGGACCAGTTCCAGTCCACTTTGTAAAATATATATAATATCTCTGATGTTAATATAAAACTCCTTCATTTAATTGTTTGATCATAAATTTCAATCAAATTTCTATTGAATAAGATATTTTTCAGTGCCAACAATCATTCCAGTACTCCCGAAGCTTCATGTTTTCAACATGTATCTCATGAGCAATGATTTATTGGCAAAATTAGGGGTGAAACAATACAGTAAAAAGTGTATTGCAATATATTGCAATATGGTCAATCCGTATTGCAATACATATTTCAATACACCCTTTCTTTACACTGAAAATTATAAGTTAACCACTTATAGTCAAAGTGATTTAAAGAAAAGTGGAAAACTAATGAATTCTCCTTTAAACTCTTCAGTTATTTCAAATTAATGGAAGTTTAATATGAATATAGTTTTGTATGCAATTCTTTTGGATGAATCAATAAAACCAACAGTATTCATTTCAATACAAACTGAAATTGACAGACAGTTCTACATTGAAATTAAAAGAAATTCAGTAAAATGACCAAATGACATGTCAACAGTTATTTTGAGATTGAGTTGCAGATCAAGGCATATTCGTTTTTAGGAAATATCGCATGTCAACTTTGTCAGAATCCAAAGATACCATCTGTGTTAGTAAGTATCACAAACAGTCCTGAAGACTCGCTCAGAGTGCACATTTGACTGCAACATGCTGTCTTTCACAACAAGCATTATTTATAACGATCTCTTGAGAATTTCTTTTTCCATCAAGAAGAAAACGTGCCTAAACAGTGCTTTTTGTCGTTAGGTTATTCAACAGTTCGAAATTATCTGCCGTGTGACGATTACTGTCGGCTATTTTCCATGATGGTGTTCTCGGTTTTAAAACCAGCCCTACTACCGAAATTAGGTAGAGTAATACTTTTCCCATTCACCTATTTTGTTTGAATACAAACCAAGTAGGATTAAGTAAGGAAAATATTAATCAAATTTTATTCATTTGATTGTAGTTAGGCAGGAAGCAATTATTCAGCACGTGCATCGCAAATTTGAACCGATCAAAATTTGACAGGGTTATTATTTTACCTTGACACTGGTATCACCACCAAAGAAACAAGTTCAACTTTCACTTTTGGAAATCTTTTGTAAGTTTCAAAAATGATCAATTTCAGAATGGATTCTTCGGGAAATGGTACATAACTATCTTACTTAAAATGAGAAGAAAACATATTGCCAAAAAGCCGGTACAGAAAAATTCAAACCGGTTTCAGTTTTTCTCTGTTGACAGACCACAGTAAACTGTTTCACCACTAGGCAAATGGTCCTTGGAAAACAAGCTTAAAAGCTAGTAATGCTGGTGAAAACAATATAGATTTATGCATAAATATGGATTCACTTGAAAAATCATTGTAATCTTAATCACTAACAGCCTATAAGGAATAAAATGTGCATCTTAGTGAGAGTTGTCAAGGGATTGTCTTTAAAGAATGGCCTCAAGTGTATTCATGAGAAAACTTTTTAAAAACAGTTACAAGATTATTCAAAATCATCTTAAAAAAAGTATTTTTAGGGCTGATAAAATACAGTATTCCTCCAAATTTTATCCATGTATGAAATGTCATTTACAAACTCTCATTTTGAATGGCTGGGCCTAGAAATTTTCTGAAGTTATGTCTTTTTCCACAGGAGATTAGTCAGCTATAGTATCTAAAATAATGTTTGTCCGTAATAGTATGTCCAAAAGAACAAAGTTACTTTATAGGCTTTAACTAAAAATCAAAATCAAACAAAAACAAAATTTGTAATAATTTTTATAGAATAAATTGATTTCAATTATATTGAATTTGTTTGATAGAAATACTAGCGATCATTAATCAGAAAAGATGAAAGACATTTTTTTCAAATGCCGAATTGATCATACTTCTTAATTGTTTAGGGAATAAAAGAAATGAAATATGTTAGTTATATACATTGAATGGTAACTTTGAAATTTATCTATCTATATATACTGCCCAACTCCCCTTTCGGGTATTACTGGCAGGTGATTTGATATAAACCATATGAAAGACTGTACTTAATTATATTTAACAAAACTCCACAATAATCATATATCTTTCTTTTTGTCTGTAATGTCTGCATAACAGCACACTCCTTCTTTATCAATGTTGACTGCATTTTATACTCCTATTGGAAATGCCCTTTATTCTATATCATATGTGTTGCTATATATTCTATATTGTCTGCAATTTATACCAACCTGAAAAATGATTTTTCTTTTAAACAACGGTAATATTTTGATGAAGAAGGGGACCAAAAGGTTATGCACAGCTCACAAATTGAAAGTGGATCTGCACAGATTCTTGGACAAAGGGCAACCAGTTAAAGGCAATGCATGAAACGTTAGAACAGATACTGCCAACTACAGAAAAGGCTCGGCTTCAATTAAAATCGCCTTATGAAATGGAAGAAATTAAATTTATTGAGCCTTTTTCCCTTTATTTCGTTGTTTTTGTGTTTATGATTCATCGAGATCAACTGTCATTTTCGAATGAGGGGAAAGGAATATCTAGGATATAAATAGATCATGAGACTTTAAGCCTCGAAAAGCTATATGCCAACAGTCACCCTCTTCAAGTTTCAGTTCTTGTTCCTGGATTTCTTTCTCGACTCTTTCTTTCACAATGTCTTGGAGTTCTTCAAAAGATATTCGAACAACATCATCCTCCGCGGCCATTTTTGGCAATTTGAAATTTCTTTCCTCCACAGGCAGAAGAACGATTTTAGTTTTACCCCTTGATCGCTCTCTAAGAAAAGGGTAGAAGAATACATAACGCGGGACAAAGTTTTAATTTTTGAACCGAGCACGCGTAGATTTTTACTTAAAGTTTGTAGTGCACTACCATATTTGTTTCGGTCTTTTTTTAAGAACAAGTTTCTGTACTTTCTAAAAGCCTACTTGCTTTATTTCTTTAATTCATATTCATTCGGATTTGTCGTCTGCTCTTTATTCGGGTTTGATTCTGAAATTATTTTCTTGAATATTAGTGTGACTGCCTCGATTGTCGAGTGATATAGGAGCTTGACTCGTGATCTGAAGGTCACGGGTTCGAGCCCAAGCGTCACCGGGGTGTGTTCACGGGCAAGACACTTAATAGCCAGCCCCAGTCTACCCAGCTGTAAAAGTGGGTAGCAGTGGGATTCAGCCACTGCCTCTCTTTCAGGGACGTGAAAACATCTGGATTGTGAGTGTATCACCTGCCAGTAATACCCGAAAGGGGAGTTAGGCAGTATAAATAGATAGATAGATACAAATGGAAGGCATTGTATTCGAAAAATTGTTAATAATTTGCAAAGAATGTGTAGGTGGTCTGAATTAACAAAATTGACCACAGTTTTATTTGAAGCAGAAAATAAGAAAACATTACTGTTACTATTTTATTTGCTCGGCTGTTTTCGGAGAAAACCCGAGGTATTGTCATTAACTTGGCGTCGGCGTTGGCTTTGGCGTGACAAACTTTAACCTTGGTCACATCTCTGTTGTTAATGAAGATATCCTCATGAAACTTGGCATTAGTATTGACCATCACAAGAGCTATCTAGACTATCAAGGGGAATATCTCTCAAAGCATTTTTGTAAGAGTTATGCCCCTTTTTCGACTTAAGATATTTGAATTATCCAGCACCTGCAGCCCAGCATTGGCACCCGTGGGCGGTGCTCTTGTTTAACCCATTACCATAAGACAAAAATCTAAAACTGGTCCAAATTAAAAAAAGTTGCATACCACTTTTAAATAAGAATATGCTCAAAATAGAAAAAAAGTACCAGATAAGGTTAAAAAAATGTGGGGAAAAGAGAAATTGCTACAAGCACTTTCTCCTTTCCTCACAAGTTTTCCATTTAAATTCTTCAATGCATTAAAATGCAGGATTGTGTGGTAATGGGTTAAAGACTGTCAATTTCACTTGTTCATAGCAAAAAATTGATAAAGAGCTTGTAATTAATAGAGTAAAAAAGGACTCATTCTGAAGTCATTGTAAGTAAGAGCTGAGTACATAAATCACAGACTGTGTAGAGGAGGTTTGAAATTGAAACTTTGTTAACATGGAATAACTTGCTCTACTTTTTTGGATAACATGTCACTGAATGGATAAATTACCAAAACAAGATAAATGAAATTTAATTTCTTGAAAGAGACCCAACAATGTAACTTATGAAAAGATCGTAGAAGCCTCAATTTGTTGTTCTAGTTTTTCTTCATTTGTAAAATTAAAGTAGATAACTAGAATTGAAGGATTTTATTGAAACTATTATTTCTTTGTGTAATCTTACAGGAAATTCCATTTTCAACACCAAGTTTGTTTTTTTTTATCAAAGAATTTTTAACTCCTGTAAATGACATGGCATTCGTAATAACCTCCACCATTATTCTCACTGCCTGAAAGTACGCAACAAATCTCGTAGATTAATAAAATAAACATAATGTGCCGGAGAAATAACTGAATGTTCAGTATGGAAAGAATTCATTTAAAAAAGTTCCTTTAATGCAGACGGTATACAAGGGCTTGTAACCATCCAATCAATGGAGGTGTGAATGAAGCAAGCATGTCATCTCTCGATACACGCTTGATTTACGATCAAGGGGCTTCCGATCAGCAGTTGTATTATTGATTTACTGTCCCCTAATTATATAGCCTCTATGCAAAATGCGATTGCCTGTAATAAGGAGACGACTTCCCCTATTTTCCAGGCAACTTCGATTGCGTTTTGATCAGCAACTCGGGCGAAGTTTTGTGAAACCAGGAAAAATGTAGATAATATAAGGGCTCGAATTTCAGCTCGCATACTCGCAATTTGCGAGTTAAAGATAAAGAATGCAAGTGATTTTTTCTGCAACTTGATTTTTTTTGCGAGTGAAATAAATCAGCAGAAAAAGATGTCTCATATTAATTTTTCATTCTGTTTTTGCATTATGATTATCGAGTATCGTGCCTTCGGATTTTGTTTTGTTTATATTTTTTCCTAAACAGGAAGTCTAGATATGACATTATTTCCCGGGATCAAAATACCACCGGTAAATTCCAGTAGACTATAGTCATTTGTTAACTCATCAATTATCAAAAATGAAATACAAAGAAAAGAGTCAATTAACATTTCTAAATGTTTTTAAAGAATGGAAAAAATGTCATTGGTCACTTACCAAACCTGAAACAAAGATCTGTGATCACATTATCAACTCCCGCAAGATACCGGCAACAATGTCCGGTATTTTAGTGTTAGCTTCCGAGGTTCATGTTTTGTGTAACTTTTATCATCTGCATGTCAAAAGGAATAAGTTCGAAGTCTAAAAAAAAGCCTTCAAATAAATAAGTTTGCAATCCTCCACCCAGTCAAATATTCTAACAAGTCAACCTCCGTGGCTAGTGAAAAGAATGCATTACGTAAACGGATGCTTCTCTGAGATTTAAATATCGATATTGATCAGAAAAGTAAATTTTCAAGATGTCGTGTTCACAAATTGCTCTCTCCATATGTTAGTAAGTTTTAACCTGTGTCATGCTGGATGAAATCCCTTTCATAATTGCATTAATTTAAAATCAAAGGGTTGAAAGTACTGGAAGATCAGCTGTAAGCAACCTCTTTTAATATGGACTAGTCTAAAGTTGTGTTGTCTAGAAATAAATTCATGTTAAATCAACTCAGTTTTTCTTTGAAGTTTTTTTTCACAATACAAGAATAACTCATTAAATAATGTATGATTTTAATTTTAAACCTGTATGATAACCAATTACTAAAATTGCAAGTGAATTTGACTTTTTGCGAGCTGTTTCAAAAGCCACTTACAAAAAATTGCAAGTCAAATTTTCAGGGAAATTCGAGGCCTGATAATATTGTCAATATAATTCATTGTGAAGAGTAATGATGTCATATAAATATAATATAGTCACATTCATGTGAATTGAATGGGTAATCAACTCTTTAAATCACCATTGAAAAGGTGCTACCTTCTACATGGAGTAAACAAGCTATAGCTTTATTTCATACCTACCACATGCATTTTTAATGTGATGATTATTTGTTTAACCATCACTATATTGTATAATACATGATTTTTTTTATGTTAAACATATCTTTGGCATTGCTTAAAGTTAGGCTGTTGTAAAGTGATGGTTTCATTTTTTATTTATTTGATGAGGCGAGGGGTAAAAAAAATGCATCTTTAGTAAGGAGTTATTTGAATTTACCCCTATCTGAGGGAAAATAGAAAATTAAAGAAAGATACTTGTGCTATTTCATATCCGGTAATTAAATATGCATGCACAAGTGAAAGTACTAAGTTACTGTGGTTCCATCATAATACTTCAACCACAGTAGAGTTTTCATAGAGCTGACTACTAAGGGGTGTCAAAATAGATGAGTGCCAGTTAAACTGAATCAGCAAATTACTGTTTTTCCCTGTCGATTTATCTGAATTTTGTAATCTTTGCTTTTGGGCTTCAAAACCCATGTCTCGAGGATACCCCCTCCAAGTATCCCCCCAAAAAAAACTTCCATACACACGCTCGCACACACACACACTAACAAGTTTTTCTTTTACAGCACTTCAGTCAACCAATCGTAAAAATTTAGAGAGTTAATCACAGGTTAGTACAGGGAAGGGTTATTACATCTCTAGATGGTCTTTTCAAAATTCATTGATATGATGCTCCCAGGGTTATGTTTTGGCTCTCTTCCCAGGTATACCTTAATGTAAATAGAAATAAAAAAGAAAACATTTCAAAATATCGCTATGACAAATTATAAACTGTTTACTACACAACAAAATTTTAGACTGGTTAAAATTCTAAGATATTCCAGATTCAATTCTTAGTTGATGAAATTTTATTACTGTATTTGTCATTAGGGGCAGATAATGTAACAAGCACTTTCTTCATTGTCCATGGTGTTTTCCAAAGCTTCTTTCTTGATGGGCATATAAGGTGGAATTGTGTGGGAATGGTTTAAACTTCATTTGTTAAAAGAAGTATCAAATGGTGACTTTGACTTGAGCACTAATGGACTTCTTGTTCTCTTTTCAGATAACAATATGGCTAATACACCAGCTCCAATATTCAACCATAGAAAGCGACCAAGACAGTCTCTCATTGCAGATCCTCAACATAATCTGATTTCCAACCCAGTTCCCAGTCCATCAGGGGCAGCAACTAGTACTTTTAATGGTTTGTTCAAATAGACAAGTTTGTGAAAATTTAATGTGCTTATTACATTGATAGTTTCAGCCCTTTGCCACGTAACAAAATTTTGGACTGGTCCAAATTCAAAGAAGTTGCAGATGACGATTTCAAGTTGATAGTTTAAATATCCGGGGCAAAGGATGGGGTTGACATACCATCCAAGGTTTAACACATTCCCACACAATCCCTCCTTTTATACCCCTACAAAAGCTTTGGAAAACATTGTGGAAAATGAAAAAATTGCGTGTATCAAGCAATTTATTTGTTGTCCACAATGTTATCTATCCAAAAAGACAAAAAAAAATAAGATTCCATCAGCTTGAAATTGTCGTCTGTAGCTGTTAGTTGAATTTAGAAAATATTTCCCTTGTTGGATAGAAAAAATTGTGGACAATGAAGAAATTGCTTGTTACAAGCAATTTCTTCACTGTCCACGATGTTTTCCAAAGCTTTTTTATTCAGATGCTTAACCCATTCCCACTTGACAATATTTTAGACTGGTCCAAATTGAAAGAAGATGCAGACGACAATTTCAAGTTGATGGAATTTCAATTTTTTTCACCTTTTTGGATAGAAAACATTGTGGATAATGAAGAAATTGCTTGATACAAGCAATTTCTTCATTTCCCACAATGTTTTCCAAAGCTTTTTTCTTGAAGGGCGTAAAAAGGAGGGATTGAGTTGGAATGGGTTAAAAAGCAGGATTGAGTGGGAACGGGTTTAAATAGCATATTTTTGAAAGAGTTCTCTGCAATTTGAATTGAGCTTGCAATATTCCTGAAATAGATAAGAACTACCTTTATGGCGTAGGCATTTAATGGATTTAGTGGTTAAGCCTCCAGTGGCAGTTTGCACTCGTTGAACTTTGAGAAGACCTCAAAATTTTGTCTGTTAACTTAAGCTATCAAAGCTGATGCTTTTGCCAGCTAAAAAGCAATATGTACATGAATATGTTTTCCTGCCAGGCTCCTCAACCTTATATGACTTATTATACTCTGAAAACTATGTTCAGGGGGGGAGGGGGGGGTATATAGGAGTCAGCTTGTTGGTTGGTCCGTCGGTCCGTCCGTCTGTCTGTAGCTTTTTCGTGTCTGCTCAATTTCTCGGCAACTATGGGATGGATTTTATTCAAACTTCACTGATGTAATCAGTATCAATCAGAGATGTGCATATTCTATTGATTTTTGACAGAGTTATGGCCCTTTGGCAAAAAATTGTGTTCGATCAATTTCTCAGCAACCATCGGACAGATTTGATTCAAAGTTCACAGAAAGACCCGGTATAAGTCGTGTGTCAATCCTATTTTGGTTATGGCCCATTGATTTTTTGATGGAGTTAAGGCCCTTTAATTAAAAAGTCCATTTTTTGTTATGGCCCTTTGGCAGATAGCACTTGTATGTGCGCTGTTGAGGGGTATTAGTCTGCTTTGCGACAATTTCTAGTTCATCTTGCACAGAGGATAAATCAATCTTACAATGGAATAAACCATTATCTTGTTTGATTTCAGACCTAATGCCACCTGGTGGATTTGGGAATACAAATTCAAAATTTAAACAGAGAAATACAACACCAAATACTGGACAAGGAGCTGCATTTTTCTCAAGACATAGCTATAGTAAATGGGAAGAAAAGCCTGGGCATGACATTTCCAACCTTTTCACAAGATCACAAAATAGACCCGGATCAGTTTCCATATCACAAATGAGAAAATCATTTGTCACAACCTTTACATGTCACATGCTCTAAGCACATATGACATTGTTGGAAATGTTAGACACAGATTAAAATGATATTTCTTTTGGATTGTGAAACTGGCTTCATAATACTAATAAACTTAATAAACTTAACCCTTGTCATGCTGAAACCAGAATATTCCGGTTTTGGCAGGAAGTATAGACAAAGATCAGCCTGCACATAAGTGCAGTCTGATCTTGGTCTACACCTCCTGCTTGTACCTTTTCTTCCAGAGTTGTTTATGAAATTGATTTCCAAAAGGAATATTGATTATTGAACAAGTTCATAAGTGCTTTCAGCTTGTTGGTCTCTTGGTGTAGAAAACATTGTGGATTATAAAGAAATTGCTTGCAACAAGCATTTTCTTCAATAACCACAATGTTTTCCCAAGCTTTTCCTTAAACGGGGTAAAAATGCAGGACTGTGAAGGAAAGGGTTAATTAACTCAATGCTAATTTGACAAGTAAATGATATTGTTTGAAATGTCAGCAACAGGCTCAATTAACTTTTGTGATGCTGAATTAAAATCTTATACAGAATTGCTTTAAAATCAAAAGGGTGACAGCACTGGAAGGTCTAAGTGAGGGTCATATTTCTCTTGAAAATTGATTATTTAAACAACTCTGGCGAAAAGGGGACAAGCAGGAGGTGTAGACCAAGATCAGACTGCACTTATGTGCAGGCTGATCTTTGTCTATACCTCCTGTCAAAACAGGAATATTTCAGGTTCAGCATGACAAGGGTTAATATTTCATGTAATTGTCAAAAGAATTTTGTTGTGCTACTAAAACATAATAAATACAGCTTATTCGAAGGATTTGTTAGATTACAAAAGTTTTTCAAGTCATGGATAGGTAAATTCAATTGAGATCTACATATATTCCTATTCAAATATTGTTTTGATGCAAATTATATATACCGGTACTCATTAATTCCTGATAATTAGTAACATCTGTATCTACTGTTAGTATTTGGTTTCGTAATTTTTTCACAATCTTTTTTCACTTTAGTCTTAACCCTTGTTATGCTGAACCTAGAATATTCCGGTTTAAGCAGGAGCTGTAGATAAGATCAGCCTGCACATAAGTCATAGTTCATAGTCTAAACCTCCTGCATTTACTTTTCAAGCCAGAGTTGTTCATGAAATTAATTTTCAAAAGATGTATTGACCATTCAATAAGTACTTCCAGTGTTTTCAGTCCTTTGATTTTAATGAAATTCAGAAAAGATTTTATTCAGCATGACAATGTTTAAGATAAAAATATTTTTGAAAGTACATGAACTAAGCCTAATGTTTTGGGAGGAGACTTTTCTCCTTATATATCTTTTTTAAAATCTAGGATCCCACAATACAGGGCTAATATTAATCTTAGACTGACAGTTCAAAGTAAGTAATTTTTACCACTGTAAGGGAATCTTACATGCAAAGTGATCTTGAAGGAGAAAAAGCTTAACCCTTTCCTATTTTACAAAATTGTAGACCTGTCCAAGTTCAAAGCTTTTGCAGACAAAAATTCAAAGTTGATTTAATTTTAAAAAATAACCATTTAGTAAGGTGGGAAATATTGTGGAAAAAGAAGAAATTGCTTGTTACAAGCAATTTCTTCCTTTTCTACAATGTTTTCTCAATTATAAAACCACATGGACATAAATAACAGGGATTAAATAGGATAGGGTTAAAGTTGTTAATTTCATCTCTTATTCTCAAAGAACAGGATCTAACATCTTAGAAATTCATTTGATCTAAGAGCAATATTTTAAAGTACTTTGGTAGACAAACATAGGTAAAGGATGATACATTTCTCAGAGGAGCTAAAAAAGTATTTAATCATGGTAGTAAAAAATTGGTATTTAACCCTTGTCAAGCTGAATTAAAATCCTTTACAGATTTGCTTTTTAATTCAAAGGACTGACAGCACTGGAAGGTCTAAATGAGAGTCAAAAATATTTTTGCTTACAGTATTGTCTTTTAATGGTCTATAAAAATAAATCTGACTGTCACACTTGGATCAGGATTGGTATCATTGTAAAATTCAATATTGTACAAAGTGATTAAGATGAAAATCTTTGAAAGCTTTCTCTAACCCCATAAAGGCTAAAGCAATCAAACTCAGATGAGTGATATAGGACCATGATGCTCCTCTTGTGTGTGTGTGTGTGTGTGTGTGTGTGTGTGTGTGTTTGTGTGTGTGATTTTCAAATTAAATTTTAAACTTTGTACATTTCATTTCTTTCAAAAGGTAATGATAACCAAGGAAACCGACACACAGGCCAACCAGGAACAAACTATGGTGGTCCATCTAACAGAAAACAAAGTTTCAGTCGAAATAACAGTTTTACCAGCAAGGACTCCGCTCAACCTGGACAGCAGAATCAATCATTTAGACCCAGGTATTAACCCATCACCAGATAACAAATTTTGGCATAGTCTAAATTGAAAGAGATAACAGACATAGATTCAAAGTTTATTTAATTTTGAAAATAAACACCATATAGGGAAGAAAACATTGTAGGTAAAGTAGAAATTTCTTGAAGCTATTTCACCTTCACTACAATATTCTCCATGGCTACCTTTTATATGCTGCTAAAGGCAGTCATATAATGGTGTCATCTTCTCTGTTTGTGCCAACATCTGTCAAGTTTCTTGTTAACCCTAGTCATGCTGAACCCAGAATATTCCTTTTTTTGGAAGGGGGTATAGACAAAGATCAGCCAGCACATAAGTGCAGTCTGATATTAGTCTACACTACCTGTTTGTCCTTTTTAGGCCAGAATTGTTCATAAGATTAATTTCCAAACTAAATATTGATCCTGACAACCAGACCTACAGTGTCATCAGCCCTTTGATTTTACTGAAATTCAAAATAGAATTTTATTCAGCTTGACAAGGGTGAACACATCTCCTCCTACATTTAGGGATTAATTTGAATGAAATTTTACACAATTTTCCCTGTAACCTGAATTTGCACATATATTCAGGGTTTTGCCATTTTACACTCTGTCACAGAAAAAGAGGGCTTAGTGCAATATTTATTGCTAGTACATTTCTTCCTATTTTTATGGACAAATTTGAATGAAATTTTCATAGACCGTGGACAATTTTAAATGATATTTTCACAGAAAGATTTGTGTCACCTGACCTTTCTCATATTGTTTGGGTTTTGCCATTTAAGGCTTTGTCACAGAGAAAGGAGCTTAATGCAAATATTCTTGTCTTGGCTAGTTGCTTTCCATGATGTATCAATAAGCTCAAGCACTTAATATCTCAAGAGCTACCAATCATGATGCAGTATATTTTGTGACTATGGCAATATTGTTGTTTACATTCTTCCTTTGTTATACGCCTCCGGAGGCGGTGTTATATTGGCGTCATCTTCTCCGTTTGTCTGTCTGTCTGTCGATCCGTCTGTATGTACGTCCACTTTTCTGACGAGCGCAACTCCTCTTAAGTTTCTGGATGGATCTTTTCGGAACTTGGTCAATGTTATCACCTTAATTGGTAGATGTGCATGAAGTAAGGATTTTATGGTTCATTGATTTTTGTCTCAGTTATGCTCCCTTTAAACTTAGTCTCTTGGGCTTGTTGAAATCGCAGCCTTGTGAACACATCTCCTCCTAAGTTTCTGGCTGGATCTAAATGAAACTTGGTGGATGTTATCACCTTAATTGGTAAATGTGCATGAAGTAAGGATTTTATGGTTCATTGATTTTTGCCTCAGTTTTGCCCCCTTTAAACTTAGTCTCTTGGGGCTTATTGAAATTGCAGCCTTGTGAATGCAACTCCTCCTAAGTTTCTGGCTGGATCTAAATGAACCTTGGTCAATGTCATCACCATAATTTGTAGGTGTACATGGATCAAGGATTTTATGGTTAATTGATTTTTGCAAGAGTCATGCCCCTTGACACTTAGTCTCTGGGCCCATTTAACCAATCAATCATTACAAACATTTTGAAATTGACAATTTAAAAAGGTTGTCTGCAAATATTTTTAATTTTGTTCTGTCAAAATAAGTAGTGTCTACAATTATTTTCGTGAAACATCAGCAAAGTGGCGGCATATATTGAGACTATGGCACTCTTGTTTGTATTTATTTTTATATCAGTCTTTGGTACTGAATGATTCAATTGCATAATAATTTCTTCTCCCCAATTATCCTAACCTGGTTGATTAATAGTCTGTTTAGTAGAAATGTGTATGCATGTCCTACATATAACAACATTGCTCCCGATATAGGTTGTCCAAATTAGCTCCATATAAATCACAGTTGCACTTGCCATGAGGGTCCAGATTGGCAGCCTATTTTGGAACTCTATAGGCTCCCAAATAAGGCCTATATGGGTCATATATTTTTTGCTTGCTTGAGCGGCTAATAAATGATCTCCCCTTGAACCTATGTAAATTTCACTGAATTATTGCCTTGAGCATTACTGCCATAATTAAACCCCCAAACAACAGCTCTTTTAGGGGTATATGGAAGTCAGCTTGTCAGTCATGGTTTGTCAGTCAGTAATTCAGTACCTTTTTCTTGCATGCCCATTTTCTTCTAAACTAGTAAACAAATTTGATTCAAATTTCATACACCAGCTCAGTATCAAGCGAAAAAATGCACACTTTATTTTGGTTACAGTTATCATTTTGTGCTTTTTTGTCCAATTTTGATTATTTTGGAATTTCTTATTTAAGATGCAATGGTTAGGGGGAATATTCATCATTTTCATCTAACCCTTTCCCGTTTCTTTAACTTTTAGACTGGTCCAAATTCAAAGAGGATAGAGACAACAACAAAAAGTAGATGCAATCTAAAATGAAACCATCCGATGTGGTAGAAAATATTGTGGGAAAAGGAGAAATTGCTTGTCACAAGCAATTTCTCCTTTTCCCACAACATTTTCTCAAGTATAAAATCACGGTGACTTAAAGTCCTGTGTTTGTACAGGAAAAGGTTAACCCATTCCCACTCAGTAATGCTTTTAGACTTTGGAAAACATTGTGGAAAATGAGGAAATTGCTTGGGACAAGCAATTTCTTACTTTTCCACAATGTTTTCTCCATTAGAAATTTCAATAAATCCAAACTTTCATAATTTTTAAATTGTTGTCTGCAACTTCTTTCGATTTTGGCCAGTCTAAAATTTAGCCATCTGGTATGGGGTTAATAGTATAATTAAATTTGAGTGTTGACACCTACAGTTCTGTTATAAACCCAATCAGTAATTGGCAGTATAGAACTTTATTAGTAAAACTAATCCATGTAAAGAATTTGTCCTTTAGATTTTGCCATTCAAAACTCAGATGAGCGGTTCTGGGCTATTTTGGTCCTCTTATTTTCAAGGGCATGATATTGCAGAGTTATGTTGTTTGGGGTTAATTCTTCCCTTTTTTAATCCTTTTATTTTTTTCAGTCAAACTGGTCAAAGTTCACAAGGTAGAGGTCAATGGAGAGGGAATAATACAGGCAGCTATCAACAGTCAAAGCAGTATCAAAACCTAGTAAACAGGGGTGGAAATCAGAGAAACACTGCGCAAAATCCTATTGAATACCAAACAAACCAAACAGGGAGTGCTGGACAACATTCAGGTCAATGGAACAACTACCGGATAAATCAGAATAATAAAAATCAAAGTGTGATGAAGTCTTACTGGCAATCTGGAAATGGGATGAACACAAAAATGGTGACAACATCTAGCACAGGACATGTTGACAATAGAAATAAAGGTTCATTTTATTTGATTATACATAATATCTCTTTTATACAAATCTAGAACTGAGAATCATTTGCACTTAACATATTGGTTTGTCTTATTTTGTGAAAAATGAAAGTGACATATATTTTAGAAACTGACCTAGATGCCATATCTATTCATACATGTTTTAAAGATCATTACTTTTCTTGAGGGGCATCAAAAAGCGTTATTGTGTGGGAATGAGTTAATGTAAAATTCCTTCTCTTGGCTAGTTGGCTGCGTATATTATGACAATGGCACTCTTGTTTTCGATTTAATTCTTTATTTGCATTAAAAAAAAAAGTCAGGATTTTGCGGTAGTCAATGATGGGTCACCTGTATATAACAAAAGCTCTCAATACTGAAGTATTAGTCATGTTATTGATGACCCTAAAAACACTTGTAAATGATCATTGCTGGTAACTGATAACACCTAAGTTGTCCATCATGAACCTTTTTTTCTAAACTTCAAAGACTGCTCAACACAAAAAAACTTGTGTTTTTAAACAGCTTTGAGAATATATTCAAAAGCTTATTTGCAAAGAAGCCTTTGTACATATTTAACCCTTGTCATGCTGAATAAAATCCTCTAAAGAATTGCATTTAGGGATCAAAGGGCTAAAAAAACATGTATCACTAATTGTTAGTTCATTTAAAAAAGTTATCTTTTAAACAACTCTGGCTTAAAAGGGATAAGCAGGTAATGAAGACTAAGTTAGACTGCACCTCCTGCCAAACCAGGAATATTCTGGGTTCAGCATGACAAGAGTTAAATTACCAGATGACAAAATTTTAGATTGTTTCAAATTAAAAGCAGTTGCACTGGACTATTTATAGTTAATGAAATTGTAGAATTATTTGTATCTATGATAGAAAATGTAGAATTGTAAAGCTGTTTGCTTGGAGTGGCCATTAGGAAAAAACAGACTATTTAGAAAAGGATAAAAATGGATTTTCTTAAAAGATGATCAGGCATAGTTCAGTCTGTAAATTGTTTGAACAAAATCATAAGATCTATGGAAGCTGACTTTCCTACATATTTTTCTGAATAACCACAATCAATGTTTCTTCTTACAACGTTTTGTTAACCCTTTCCTGTTTTGCAAAATTTTGGACCTGTCCAAATTCAAAGGTTTTGCAGACGACAATTTAAAGTTGAATTCATTATAACTATAATCATTCAGTAGGGTAGAAAATATTGTGGAAAAAGAGGAAATTGCTTGTTACAAGCAATTTCTTCTTTTTCCACAATGTTTTCCTAAAAATAAAAAACAGGGACATACAAACCAGGGATTAAACAGGAAAGGATTAAAAGAAGATCATTTTGTAAAACATGATTTTTTTTACCGTTCATGGCTGTCTTTTAGGAAAACATAAAAAATGCAGTTTATTCATAGTGAAGTTATATCTGGGTCTGTCTAATTATGCATTCATTGTAAGATTATTAGAGAAAAGTGTAAATTACCCATATCTCTCACTTTGTCTTTCTCTTGCTGTCTATTGTTCTCATTAGTCTGGCTTTCTCAGCCTCCTGTTTCTGTTTTTCTCTAATTCCCTCTTGCATGTTTCAATTTGCCTTTTTGATAACATTTTTTTTAAAACTTCACATTTTTGTTGTTTATCAATAGTCACTGACTCACAGACAATGTGCATCAATATAATGTTTGTGCAACCATGTTGCTCAAAAGTATGCTAAACCCTTTACCAGACGACAAAATTTTAGACTGGTCCAAAATCAAAGAAGTTCCAGACACTAATTTCAAGTTGATAGAATATAACTTATCTTTGTCTTTCAGAGTAGAGACCAATGTGGAAAATGTAAAAAAAAAAATTGCTTGTAACAAGCAATTTCTACATTTTCCACATTTTCTAGTTTTCTCTAGGACTTTTCAAACATAATGCTCAATTTTCTTTTGCAGGCCTGGATACCCTTGTACTGAGGGTCATTTCAGTTGAAAAGACAGTGTCAAAGTCTTAATCTTGAAAGTTTTTTTACTGTAATTTTATCCAGAGCATATTTCAATACTACTATCAAAGCTGTAAGAATCTAACTTAACCCATTACCATACGGCAAAATTTCAGACTGGTCCAGATGGAAAGGAGTTGCAGACGACAATTTAAAGTTTATCAAATTTTAGGTTTCTTCAACTTTGGGGTAGAAAACATTGTGTCAATGAAGAAATTGCTTGTTTTCCTAATTGTTTGTCTATAAGCTTCACTGTGTGGGAATGGGTTAAAGGGTGGTGAGATCTCATTTGGGAGAAGTTCAGTGCAAAAGAATCACTACTTTGGCATACTTAAATTTTGAGTTACTTCTTTTTGATATTTTCTGACTTACTTTTACTTACTTTTGTATGGAGTAATCAAGGCGCTATTGTAAAGTCTGTGGCGCAGGAAAAAGGCCTCTTATAAACATACAAACTGAGTTCTATGTAGATAAAGTATTATAATGTTTTGCAACGACAGTGGGGTTTCTTTCTCTCTGTTGCTTGACAGAATTTGATCCTCAAACCTACGCACTATGAGTAATCCTAAACATGGGCTAAGTTGGTCATTGTGCCGTTATTCAATACCTTGACATCAAAGACTTATGACGTAAGGAACTTCATAGGGATATGGAAGCAACATTAGGAGAGTATGACCCATGTTATATCATGGTGAAGAAATGGGTCGCTGGATTTAAATGAAGTAGAGAGAGTCTTGAAGATGATCTACTTCCTGGCAGGCTACCAACTGTCACCTAAAAGAACTCTATCAATAAAATCCAGATTGTTGAAGTACATTGCTACACATGAAAGTATGTCACAGGCATTAATCCATAATGATTTGCAAATGACGAAGGTTTCTGCCAGATGGGTCCCATTGCTTCTTGGTGTTGACCAATCAAGGAGAAAGGGCATGAAAATGTCATTACATGTCATCTTCCATCAGGACAATGCTTCAGGATAAGAGTTAAATGAAGCCTGGCTGCTATTCAATGTGTTCTTAACCTTGTGTACTATCCACCTTATTTGCTGGATTTAGTACCATCTGACTGTCATCTATTCCAAAATGATGATGATAAAGTCAAACAAGCTGTCAACACATTTTTTTTTTGGGGGGGGGGGGGGGAGGGGGACAAGATTCTATCTTCTACACTGTTGGACAAAGAATGCAAGGTTGAATATAAATGAAAATATTTATTTCATTCCGTTTGTTCTTGCTTTAAGCCACAGACTTTTCAATCACCACTTGTTAATTGGAAAATTCAAATGAAAAAAATCTTGATGAAATATCATAGGTGGATATATGGACCTCACTTGATTCATGTCCAAATGAGACAATCACTTGTTTAGTTAGCATAACCCATGTCTAACAGCTTTTTAAACAATGGTTATGGCACAGCCTATCTTTAAAATTTGAGCATTTACTAGAGTTTTCTAATTGCAAAATAAAGCAGAAGCAATCCCAAAACAAGATAACCAATGTCTCATGATCATCTGTAACAATTTAAAATGATACTGTTAATGGCAATCTTTTTTCTGTTTCTTTAAATAGACACCTATACAAACTTCAACAGTAACAGTACAAATCCAGCCTCAGGTGTTCAGTACAGATTTAAACAATCACAGAGGGGGACCTCCTCTGATACAACAGAGATGGAGGAATGGGATTCATCTTTTGATGAAAACTTCAGTGGACAAAATAACAACAACCTGAAACAGGTTATTTCTTTCTTATTTTCCTCCAACAGATAAGAGCATAAAAAATCTCTTGTTACTATCATGATCTTTCTCTTACTAGGTACTATCACAAACAAAAGAAAGAGGCAATGAATTAACCGATTCTGGCTGTGAGTTACTTTGTTTAGATTGCCAATTAACCAATTTACTTTGTTACATGTTACTGGCTGTAAATTTTGCAAAATACTCTGGTTAATTTTGAAGTGAAACTTCCTCTTGGGTTGATGGGTCTGGCCAGAAGGATCACTAGAAGGGGCAAGGACCCATCGCTGCTGTCAATCAAATAACCAATCCACCAATGAAATTATTCATTTAGACCAGAAATGAGTTTTTACTCCAATATACGCCATCATTTTTTAACCTATTTAGTTGGTATGGCCACTTAAACGGCATAACTACAGCCTTTTCAAGCTGTAGTTACATGGCTTAGGTCGCCAACCAACTATTCCACCTTTTTGTAAAATGGTGCTTACCACAAATTTTGCAAAATAATGTTTGAAATCGAAGCAGGACTTCCTGTATGATTCGATTGGCGTTGCAAAAGGAGTAAGTGGGAGGGGCCAGCGATTGGTCAATTCTAAAGACTTGCCATTTTGTACAGGCTGGTAGACTGTTGCTGTGTCTATTAACCCACTCTCAAACAATCTCATATTTTTACCTCTCAAGAAAAAAGGCTTTGGAAAACATTGTGAATAAGTAAGAATTTGCTTGTTACAAGTGATTTCTTATCCACCATGTTTTGTACCAATAAAGACCATTGAATTCCATCAACTAAAAACTGTCTTAAATTCTTATTGTTTTGTAATGGGTAAGTGTGCTGTCCAACTAAATTAACTGATTTTCTTTGAAAGAAAACATAGCTTGATAGGCAAAAATAAAAGTCCCCCCCCCCACACTTAGATAAAAGAAATCGAAAAACATTGTTGAAAATGAAGAAATTGCTTGTTACCAACTATTTTTTCATTATCCACACTGTTTCTACCACAGATGACAAATAATTGTATAATTTCATCAACTAGAAATCATAGTCTGTAGCTTTTATGAAATTAGACCAGTCCAAATTTTCGTCATCTGGTATTGGATTCATTCATGCTTTGTCATGTACCTCAGAATATTGTAAGTTTGAAGTGTAGTGTTTTGCTATAGCCTTGGTGGCATCAAGCATCCTACCTTTAGTGCTCTTGAATATGCAGTATTCTTATTTGGCAGACAAAGACTATCACAGTAAAGAGCAAACAAGGTCAACAAGATACAGGATTGCATCTGTTGACAGTGAATGTAGCTGGGATGAAAAGATGGAGCAAGTTCAAGGATACTTTTGTAATATTGTTTGAGATGTTTGGTAAGTTTTATCTGACTGTATTGATTGTTTTTCTCATATTGCATTATTTCAGACCCATTAGGCAGCAATTTCAAGAAAAAATCTTGGCTGGTTTAATATGTTTGAATAGTTATGTGACATAAAATCATGGAAAATATTGTGTGTAACATCCAGTTTTTCTTCTAACAATGCTTTTTACCCACGAAACATTCGGTTTACATTTACACTCACTTTCACTTCACTACTGGAATTCTTAGCTCATTATGAGGATAACATTCTCAAGAAGTGTTAATATGTGTTCCACTTAAACCCTTTCCCGTACAAATCTGGGATTTTACGTCACTGATATTTTAGACTTGAGAAAACATTGTGGGAAAAGAATAAATTGCTAGTAACAAGCAATTTCTCCTTTTTCCGCAATTTTTTTTACCAGATAGGGTGCTTTCATATCAAATCGCATCCAATTTTCATTGTCGGCTGCAACCTCATTCAATTTGGATTAGTCTTAAATTTAAAAAAAAACGGGAAAAGGTTAAAAAAGCTAAAGAAATTTTTGAAATCTGTTTAAAAATCTGAAATGGCAATAAAAGGGTATTTAAAAAACAATCTTTAGAAATTGTCTTCTCCTGACCAAGTAGGCCTAGAGCCTTGATATTTTTCAAAAAGCATCACTATATTCTGGTCCTCAGGGGCAGAGCCAAAAGGGGTCATGCCTTTAAAGAATTTTTTTAAAGGATATCTTTTCCCAAACCTTCATGCCTATTTGAACCAAATTTTGCAGAAATATTCCATAGGCTCTCTTTCAAAATAGCTAAAAGAATTTAAATCCATTTAAAGCTCTTGCTGCAGTGAAAATCCTTTAAAATCTTCTACTTAACCCAGCATGCAAGTAGTCTTGATATTTTGCTTGAAGCACAAGTTACATATCATACCCAAGGGTCCAAATGGAGGATCCGCAGGAGGGGGGTGGGAGGGCTATAAGGAAAGAGGGATTTCTATAAACCACAACTCCTCCCTAATAGCTGGGTAAATGTCAACCAAATTTGGCTGAAAGGTCTCCCTCTATTTCAAATAGCTAAAGAATGAAACCAATACCAAAGGATGTGATCTGACCTATATACCAGTAGAAATAAAAATAATGTTTAAAAGACATCTCCTAAATGACTCATCCAACTTGAAATCAATTGGCAGGAATTTTCCTTTAATGGTCCCTTTTTCAAAAATGCTTAGAATTGTAATCTGTTTAGATCTCTAGTTGCAATGGCATGAATAGGGAACTAAAAAAAATCTTTTAAAATCTTCTCCTGACCTAGAAGACCTAGAGCCTTGATATTTAAAATGAAGCATTTGTATATTGACCTCTCTCAAAATTGTAAAATCTTCACCCTCAGGTCCCCAGGGGCAGAGCCCCAGTATGGGAAGGGGATTGGGGCTATATAGAAAAAAAGAAGGATTTCTTTAATCCATTAACAGATGGCAAGACTATAGACTGGGCCAATTTGAAATAAGTTGCAGATGACAAATTAAAGTTTATGGAATTTATGATTTTTCAACTTTCTGGGTAGAAAATATTGTGGAAAATGAAGAATTTGCTTGTAACAAGCAATTTCTTCATTTTCCACAATGTTTTACAAAACTTTTTTCCTTGGGGGCATCTAAAAGGGTCACTGAGTCGGAATTGGTTAAACAACATCTCCCTCCAAACTACTTTGTCAATTTGAATGCTCCTGGGTGGTCTCATTTCAAAATAGCCAAAGAGAATTGTAATTTTGGAAACACTCCAAGGAAAAATAAGCAAAATAGAAAAAAAAAGCTTTTAGCTACTCTTGAAATGTGCAGCCAAGAGCTTTGATATTTGTCACAAAAAATCTGTTCATAATTTCTATTTAAGTTAGTAAAACTTGACTTTTAGAGCTACAGTAGAGGTAAGGCCTACATATTAGTAATGAATGTTAGGCCCACTTGTATCAGAATCCTCAAGACTTTACATTAAACTGGACTGTTGAAAGGAATAGATCCTTTGTCTTGGGTAAGTACACCAGGGCCAATGGTCATCTTTTACTTGAGAGATGAAAAGAATAGTTTTTGTTTTATAGACTGGTATGAAACTAAGAAACTAATTAACCCTTTCCAATTCAAATACGTGATTTTAAGTTCCTGTGATTTTATACTCAAGAAAACATTGTGGAAAAAGTAGAAATTGTTTGTAACAAACAATTTCTCCTTTTTATACGCCTGTCGAAGACGGGACGTATTATGGGATCACCCGTGGTGTCCGGGCGTCCTGGCGTCCGGTTGTCCGGGCGTCCGGTTGTCTGGGCGGTGTCCACTTCTTTGTCCGGAGCATAACCCTGTCACCGTAAGTCCGATTGACTTTAAACTTGGCAGTTATATTCTTCTCATCAATACGGAGTGCAGTGCGCAATAACCATAACTCTACCTGGCCTATTTTTTGAGTTATTGCCCTTTGTTGTTTTTCATACTTGAATCTTGTCAGGAGTATATCTCTGAAAGTATTATAGCTAGGATCATGAAACTTCATGGGTGTATAGATCTCACCAAGGGGGAGTGCAGTGCACAATAACCATAACTCTACCTGGCCTATTTTTTGAGTTATTGCCCTTTGTTGTTTTTCATACTTGAATCTTGTCCGGAGTATATCTCTCAAAGTATTATAGCTAGGATCATGAAACTTCATGGGTGTAGAGATCTCACCAAGGGGGAGTGCAGTGCCTAAGAACCATAACTCTACCTGGCCTATTTTTTGAGTTATTGCCCTTTGTTGTTTTTCATACTTGAATCTTGTCCGGAGTATATTTCTAAAAGTATAATAGCTATAATCGTGAAATTTAATGGATAGATAGAGCTCAGCAAGTAGGAGTGCAGTGTACAAGAACCATAACTCTACCTAGCCCATATTTTGAGTTATTGCCCTTTGTTGTTTTTCATTTTTGAATCTTGTCCGGAGTATATCTCTAAAAGTATACTAGCTAGAACCATGAAATATCATGGATGGATAGAGCTCACCAAGTGGGAGTGCAGTGTATAAGAACCATAACTCTACCTAGCCTATTTTTTGAGTTATTGCCCTTTGTTGATTTTCATACTTGAATCTTGTCTGGAGTATATCTCTAAAAGTAAATTAGCTAGAATCATGAATCTTCATGGATGGGTAGAGCTCACCAAGTGGAAGTGCAGTGTACAAGAACCATAACTCTACCAAGCCTATATTTTGAGTTATTGCCCTTTGTTGTTTTTCATACTTAAAACTTGTCCGGAGTATATCTCTAAAAGTATCATAGCTAGGATCATGAAACTTCATGGGTGTAGAGATCTCACCAAGGGGGAGTGCAGTGCACAAAAACCATAACTCTACCTGGCCTATTTTTTTAGTTATTGCCCTTTGTTGTTTTTCATACATGAATCTTGTCCGGAGTATATCTCTTAAAGTATAATAGCTAGAACCATGAAATTTCATGGATGGATAGAGCTCACCAAGTGGGAGTGCAGTGTACAAGAACCATAACTCTACCTAGCCTATTTTTTGAGTTATTGCCCTTTGTTGTTTTTCATACTTGAATCTTGTCCAGAGTATATCTCTAAAATTATAACAGCTAGAACCATGAAATTTTATGGATGGATAGAGCTCACCAAGTTGGAGTGCAGTGTACAAGAACCATAACTCTACCTAGCATATATTTTGAGTTATTGCCCTTTGTTGTTTTTCATACTTTGTTTGACAAAAAAAATTCATTCAAAATAACCTCAGTTCTATTCAAACCCCCAGTTAATATTAAGCAGTGTGACAGGCGTATCTTGTGACAATTTGGCACCTTGTTCCACAATATTTTCTACCACATAGGATGGTTTCATTTCAAATGGTATCCAGTTGTCATTGTTGTCTGCAATCTCTTTCAATTTGGACTAGTCTAAAATTTCCAAAAACAGGAAAGGGTTAAACTGTTTGATTGAATACCAAAGAGGGTTTTATACATTAGAGTGATTTTTTTGTTTGTTTCAGACCTCCATGAAACAAAAAATATTCCCTTCATTTCTGATAATTTAATGCCATAAGAAGAAAAAAACTTGAATACCTTACAAATTTTGGTACATTTATTTAGAATTGTTTTGTGCACAAGCATACAAAATAGCTGCTTATTCAAAATTTTGTTTATTGAGGTACGAATAAATTTTGTTTGCCAATCAGAATGCTGGTTTTTGATAGACAAAACTAACAAATTATCAGCAGTCTAGATAAGTGGGGGTAAAAGCATTCTAAAATCCTTATTTCTAAACAAAATCCTATGTTGTGGGTAGTCATTTGAATCGTCATAGGGTGTATGTCAGTATTGGTGAACTATGTAAATCTTATATATGAATTACTCCCTCTATCGGTAGCTCTGAATTACATGTGTATAGCCATGTAGTTCCAACAGAATGATTATATTTATGATTTTTGAAATTTTTGGCTCTACATAACAGTTATACAGTGTAATGGATTACCTTTAGATTCCTCTTGTAACTAGGTGTTCTGGATTCTGCCATTACAAAAAGTTCTGTGGATAGTAAAGAGTTTCTGATGCGAGATGAGGAGAAGAACTCTGTCAAGTGTGTGTTCTATGAAATTGTAAGTAATGATGCCAGCTCATTCTGTAGGACAAGACTATACAAATGGAATAATAAGAATTGACGGATTGCTAGCCATGCCCACTGAGCTGCAACAGGAACCTCCACTTCATATTACCATGATTTTTGCAAGATTTATGACCAGTAACATGGATCAAAAAGGTAAAATGGGTTGGTTAGCGACCTAACCATTGTGACTACAGCTTACAGAGGCTGTTGAAACGTTTAAATTGCCAAACCAACAAAAATGCATCCCATAAATGTCTGCCAATATCAGAATTCAGAGTTCATACTGCGGCCATAGCACAGCAGTAACACGTAGGACTCCGAATCTTGGGTTTGATCCCCAGTCACAGCGATATCCTTTCCGACATTTGTCTCCCACCAAGAGGGGGATAACCGTAAACCTAAATTGGATGAGAAGCTTGGGGTTATGAAAGGATGTAGTTGAACTGGTGTGAGAAACACCAGGAATCCATGGTTAAATGCTCCAGGGGCTGTGATATGACTAAAATACTGATGTTGAACCCCATTCAGTCAATCAATCAGAGTTCTCTTCAGGTATAAAAGAATGATTCGTTGGTCGATTGATTCTTTGATTGTCAGAGATCCTTCAATATGCTGATGACATATAGTAGACACTAGAAAATAAGGTAGGTAATCTAAGAACATTAACCTGGCAAACATTTGTGCAAATACTGTGTGTCTGCCAAAGGTTTAATTTACAGTTGTCAATGCTGCTAGGCAGCCAAATCATCATAATTACAATTTAAATTGGTTGATTGATTGAACAGTATTTCAGTCATATTGCGGATGGCTGGAGCACCTAACAATGGATTCCTGGTATTTCTCACACCAGTACTACTACTACATCCTTTCCTAGCCTCCAGCTACTATCCCACTTAGATTTACGATTATCCACCCATTGCTGAGAGACAAATGCCGGAAAGGATATGTGCTGCCGCCAATTGAACCCATGACTCAATTTTAAAAAGCTGTGGTAACAAGGTTTTGATCACCAACCAATGAACCTGTTTTGTGATGGTTAACATATAAATGTCAGATAATCAAACTCTTCAATAAAACAATAATATGATCAATCATTTTCATCACAATTTTATGTTATCCTGTACTGATTTATAAGGTATTATTTACTTACATGTCAACTAATTATTTACATAAATCACCCCAAGGCCAATTCTATATGAAAAATCGCTTGACCACTGGTCATTTTCGGTGCATGTATGGAGATTATTTCTTTACCACACAATGCAACTTTTTCACACCCTGAAGAAATATGGTGTGAATAATTTTGTGGGAAAAGGGGATTTTTTTTTTTTGGAACAAGCAATTTCTCTTTCCTCACAATGTTCTCTGTCCTATTTGGTATTCATTTTCATTTTCTAATCATAACATACTTTGAAATGTCCGCAGTTTTTCTCCAATTTGGACCAGTTAAAATTTTTGTTCTCTTTGTAATGGGAAGGGGGCAATTTCAAGGAATTGGGCAAAAATGGAAACTGGGCTGATGACATTTTCTTTTTAGCTCACCTGAGCACAACGTGCTCAAGGTGAGCTTTTGGTATCACCTTTTGTCCGTCGTGCGTCGGAAGTCGTCAACAATTCTTTAAACATCTTCTCCTCAGTAACCACTGAGCGGAATTCAACCAAACTTGGTAGGAATGTTCCTTGGGTGACCCTTCTCAAAAGTTGTTCGCGGATTTTTGATTGACCCCCAAATATGGGCGTGGCAGGGCGTGGCAGTTTTTAACTTAGAAATCTTTAAACATCTTCTCCTCAGTAACCATTGGGCCAATTTCAACCAAATTTGGTATGAATGTTCCTTGGGTCACCCTTTTCAAAAGTTGTTCGTGGAATTTTGATTTATGCCCAAATATGGGCGTGGCAGGGCGTGGTAGTTTTTGACTTAGGAATCTTTAAACATCTTCTCCTCAGTAACCATTGGGCCAATTTCAACCAAATTTGGCATGAATGTTCCTTTGGTGACCCTTTTCAAAAGTTGTTCGTGGAATTTTGATTTACGCCCAAATATGGGCGTGGCAGGGCGTGGCAGTTTTTGACTTAGAAATCTTTAAACATCTTCTCCTCAGTAACCATTGGGCCAATTTCAACCAAACTTGGCATGAATGTTCCTTTGGTGACCCTTTTCAAAAGTTGTTCATGGAATTTTGATTTATGCCCAAATATGGGCGTGGCAGGGTGTGGCAGTTTTTGACTTAGAAATCTTTAAACATCTTCTCCTCAGTAACCATTGGGCCAATTTCATCCAAACTTGGCATGAATGTTCCTTGGATGACCCTTTTTAAAAGTTGTTCGCAGAATTTTGATTTATGCCCAAATATGGGCGTGGCCGGGCGTGGCAGTTTTTTACTTTGAAATCTTTAAACATCTACACCTCAGGAACCATTGGGCCAATTTCAACCAAACTTGGTATAAATGTTCCTTGGGTGACCCTTTTCAAAAGTTGTTCGGCAGAATTTCGTTTCACGCCCAAATATGGGCGTGGCAGTTTTTGACTTTGAAATCTTTAAACATCTTCTCCTCAGTAACTATTGGGCCAATTTCAACCAAATTTGGTATGAATGTTCCTTGGGTGACCCTTTTCAAAAGTTGTTCGCAGAATTTTGATTTATGCCCAAATATGGGCGTGGCAGTTTTTTTAACTTTGAAATCTTTAAACATCTTATCCTCAGTAACAGTTGGGTCAATTTCAACCAAACTTTGCATGAATGTTCCTTTGGTGACCCTTTTCAAAAGTTGTTCCTGGAATTTTGATTTATGCCCAAATATGGGCGTGGCAGGGTCAGGCACTTTTTTGACTTTGAAATCTTTTAAACATCTTCTCCTCAGTAACTATTGGGCCAATTTCAACCAAATTTGGTATGAATGTTCCTTGAGTGACCCTTTTCAAAAGTTGTTCTAGAATTTTGATTGATGACCAAATAAGGGCTTGGAAGGGTAGGGCAGTTTTTGACTTTGAAATCTTTAAACATCTCCTCAGTAACCATTGGGCCAATTTCAATTTTGAATCATCTTACATTAGTCAGGTGAGCGATTTTAGGGCCATTCTGGCCCTCTTGTTATAATTGACTTCAACAATGAAAAGAAAATTTCTTCATCCTTGTATTTTGTCAATAAGAAGCAAGTTCTCTTCTCTTCATGGTGTTTTATACACTGTGGTATTCATTCTTTTAAATGAAATCACTTTTTATTGTCTTCTGTTACTTCCATCAACATGAGACAGTTTAAATTGTATTGTCTTTTAACCCATTTCCACACAATAACCCTTTTTGAGAAAGAGAAACAATTGAGGAAACATTGTGTAAAATGAAGACATTGCTTGTAACAAGCAATGTCTTCATTTTACACAATGTTTTTTACTGGAAAGTTGAAAAATCTAAAATTTCATAAAATTTAAATTGTCGTCTTCAACTCTTTTCAATTTGGACCAGTCTTAATTTTTGCCATCTGGTAAGGGGTTAATGGGTTAACACAATCAGATATATGGAGGAGATGTTTTGGCTTATTCTTCAAAGTTTCAATTTCTTTTTTTTTAGTATATAAAGGATAAACTTTTTTCTGCGAATTATGTCTTGTCACAATAACTAGATTGCTGACCCTGCCCACTTAATTCCAACAGGAAGTTCCACTTCAACATTAAGCAACTTTATTTTGCAAATTTCATGGCCATCAGCATGTAACAAAAAAGTAAAATGGTTGGCTGGTGATCTACATAAGCTGTAGTTACAACATATAAAACCTATTCCCACACAATCCCACTTTTTATGCCCCTCAAAACAAAAGCTTTGGAAATCATTGTGTACAATGAAGAAATTGTAACAAGCAATTCTTCATGTTTCATAATGTTTTATACTAAACAGATAAAGATTCATAAATTTCACCAACTTTAAATTGTTGTCTGCAGCCTCTATGAATATACCAACCAGTCTAAATTTTGAGTTGCCAAATCAACAAAAATGCTCCACATAAATGTCTGCCTATGTCAGAGTTCAAAGTTCACAGTAATTATAGGGATTGAATAGCAAGATACCTCTAAGTGTATTTCATCAACTGGTACAAGAAAATGAAGAAACGCTTTTTACAAATTTTCAAAGTTAACCCATTACCATTTGACAATTGCCATTGACAATTTAAGGCTAATGGGATTTTTAAATACTTATCTTTTCGAGTAGAAAATATTGTGGATAATAAAGGCATTTCTTGTTACAAGCAATTTCTTCATTTTTCTCAATATTTTCCGAACCTCTTTCTGTGGGGGGCGTCAAAAAGCGTGATTGTGTTGGAATGGATTAAGATAATAAGTATAAAATGATAGCAATTCAGTTAAATAATTTATACAACATGACAAGGGTTAAGATAAGACTGCTCGTGGGTAGGCTGATATTTGGCTATAACTTCTGCAAAATCAGATTAAGCATGATACAGTTTAACTTCACTTATTCTTTTTACTCTTAGAATATATTATTCTTTTCTTTTTCAGGACAGACCAATTCCAAAAATGACCAGAGGAATGATGTATAGGTAAAAATTAACCCATTCCCACACAATGATGCCTTTAAACGCCCCCTAATATGATTGTTTTGGAAAATGTGCTGGAGAATGAAAAAATTGCTTGTTACAAGCAATTTCTTCATTGTCCATAATGTTTTTTACTCTAAAAGACAAAGATTTTGAAGATTTCATCAACTTAAAGTTGTCGTCTGCAACTTCTTCAATTAGAACTGGTCTGAAAATTTATTGTGTGGGAATGGTTTAAGACAAACAGATCCTATTTTTTCATGTTTTACATTGTATATAGTGACAAATTATGAATTTCACTTTCTACAATGTTGTCTGCAACTTCTGTCAGTATACATAATAATTTTTTTCCTTTAAATGTTACAGAAAATATTTTTATTCCTTTTCCATTCTGTGATTATTTTTCTCATTATGATCTGTGCTATTATGAATTGATTTTATAATAGTGTATGTTTTGACAATGAACCTAGTGTGAAAGTCTTGAATAAAATTCTGGTCTGTTCTGCACAATTTCTTTACTGGTAACAGGTTCATATAAAATCATGTGATTCATTTTGATAGTCATTCAAAACTGTTACTGTAATAATCATTTTTTTTCAAAATCCAGTTTTATTTCATTTGTCAGAGCTTTCATTAACCTTTGCTTTACAGGGTTGTTGGCACTTACGATAGAGTAAAGGATCTGATGAAGTGTTCATCTGTGCGATCTACCTGCGATGGAGAGAGAAATCTTGGCTCCAAACTTGTTGAGATATGTACCAAGACAATGGTTTCGGAGACTAGACACCTTCGAGAAATGTAATATTTGTGGAGAGAATAGACATCTTCGAAAAATGTGATATATCTGAGGAGTCTAGACAACGTCCAAAAATGTAATACTTGTTGAATTCATTTACGAAATTATATAATTCATTTTTGATGACAGAATTTTAGATTTGAGAAGGGCGTTTGGATAAAAGTATGGGTCTTGTAATCAACATTTTTTCCATTGCTCACAATGTGTTCAACAAAATTTTTCTTCATATACTGAAATCTTCAGGTACTTAAAAACAAGGAATTCCTTGAGAGTTTTTCAGTTTAACCTATTCCCACACAACAAAATTTTAGGCTAGTCCAAATTAAAGAAAGAAGCTGCAGACGACAATTACATGTTGATGGAATTTTAAATTTTTTCATCTTTTGGGGAAGAAAACATTGTGGATGGTGAAGAAATTGCTTCAAACAAGCAATTTCTTCATTCTCCACAATATTTTCCAAAGCCTTTTCTTAAGGGGCGTAAAAGGAGGGGATTGTATTGGAATGGGTTGAGTAATTTCTTCATAGAGGCAACTTTTCAAAAATTATGTAGACATGTCTTGGAGAGAATGACCTATTACAATACAATTGGTTGTTTATATTTGGAAAAAAAGGGTATGAATGAAGGAAGCTTCATGGGGAAAGGAGTTATTTATTATTTCTTTACCCACATCTTCATTGCTTTAACATGCTCTTTTAACATTTTTTTACTATAGTTTTCTGCAGTTTGTGAAAGATTTTTTTATACCCCCACAAAACAAATGTTTTTAGGGGTATACTGGAATCAGCCTGTCTGTCCGTGTGTCCATCTGTATGTGTACAAAATACTACCAATATTGTGTCACGAACTCCTCCTTCAGTTTTGCTTCAATACAATACCATTGAAACTTGATACAAAGATTAACCACATGTTGAAGTTTTGCAAGACACAATTTTGAAGTCTTAATTCCCCCCGTTCAAGAATTATCTCCCCTTGAACTTAGACATTATTTATGCTTTGTAGAAGCAAAGTCAGTAGCTATGTCCTTGTATTGTTAAATCTCTCATTACACTGAAAGCACTTGCGGGTATTAAGTCACATACTGTGACAAGTTCTAGTTTCAGCTGGTACTAGTCGTCTATTGATATCTAACCAGATCTTCTCTTCGTTCAATAAACCTTTAAGAAAATATGTTCTTAAGGCTGCAGATAAAACCATCTTATAAAGAAGAAATTAAATCAAATAGAACAGTGAACTTAGAAGTCGAAGTTTCTGTCGATTCTCAGTGGACATAGGGAGCCGGAGCGTTCCGCCTATTCAGATATTTGATAGAGAGAAAAGAGTTTGTGCCTAGCAAATGTGTGATTAGAAATACTGATAGTACGCCACATCTGCAAATGACAGATTGCTGGCCACTCCCACTGACCCCCCCCCCCCCCCTCTCAAAGTATTTGACAGAGATATAAAATGGCGCTAGGTTCGCTGCCTAAATGTCGTAACTTCAGGTATGGATAGTAGTATATGCATGTAGTTACGACGTTTAAGTCCGTAAGCTAACAAACATGCTTGATGTGATTCTCAAGGACACCATTCACTTCCGGTCTAATTGATTAATTTGATTTATCATTCAAAATTTTGATTGGCAACTGTGATCCCTATATTTCAAAGTAGATTCAAAGTAGACTATTGTCTTTCTGCAGTAGGAATTCTACGTAGAATCACCTAAGGTTCCTGATTAATCCAGTCACACACAATGACGCTTTTAGACGCCCCTCCAGGAAAACAATTAGGAAAAAAACATTGTGTTAAAAATGAAGAAATTGCTTGTAACAAGCGATTTCTTCACTTTACACAATGTTTTCTTCCCAGAATGTTGAAAAAATCTAAAAAATTCACAAACTTTAAATTGTCGTCTGCAACTCCTTTCAATTTTGACCAGTCTTAGATTTTGCCGTCTGGTAACGGATTAAAGTATAAGGTGGTTGGGCGAATAGAACTTCCCTACTGATGATTGAAAAAAAGATTTCATCTAATGTAGTTTGACATTTGCAGATCGATTAACAACATGCGCGTGGTCTCCGTTTAATCAAGAGTTACTAGTACTTAAACCCGTTACCATACTAACTCGCAATTTGACGAGCTAGAGTACAAGAGCGATTGAAAACAATGTTGGGAAAGAGAAATTGCTTATAAAAGCCAATTTTCACAGTGTTTTCTACCCCATATGGCAGTTTTTGTGTGTGGATTTTTCAAAAATTACTTTTGGATTAAACAACTTCTGTATTGTATTGTGTGATCTCTCTGGATTTTTATCAGTCTTAAATTTTGTCGGTTGGGAAACGATTAATTAAAGTAATAATAAGTAATAAATAAAGTTATGGTTTGGAAGCGACGGGCTTTTGGAGGGGATGCTGGTGTTCAATTTCATCCGTTCAACTACACGTACTAACAAAACGTTTTATTGTCGCTCTAACTATTGTTCAAGAATAATTTAATTTTGTTATATTTTATTATCAATTCAAATACATGGCATATTTACAAATGAACAATTGATGTGTGTCGATGTCTTTCCTTGTGTTTGTTCCAATAATAGACTGGTTCTTTAACTTTTGTCTGAAAATAAATAAGAAAAAAATTATAAACGATGAAATTTAACAACGAATGAATTTCAGTTTCGATTACCAGTTTAATGTATTACTGCAAGCAAATTGGTGTCACTTTTAAAATTAGCATAGCATAGTTTAAAAGTAGAATGGCCAATTCCTGTGTTTTCTGAAAATCAACACTAACATACAAAACATTAGTAATTACCATCACCAGGGTATGTGCTAGCCTTTGAGATTGAGAAGTCATTGATCCTTGACCATGGAATTTTAGGGCATAACAAGTATTTTAACCCTTTCCTGTTTTTCAAAATTTTAGAGTTGTCCAATTTGATATAAGTTGCAGATGAAAATTAAAAGTGAGTGCAATTTGAAAGGTAACCAACCTATAGGGTAGAAAATATTGTGGAAAAAGAAGAAATTGCTTGTTACAAGCAATTTCTTCTTTTCCCACAACATTTTCTCAAGTATAAGATCACAGGGACGTATAAACTAGGGATTGAACAGGAAAGGTTTAAGGGAGCCAAAATAACAAAAGCGAATTGAACATAAAAGGTTTCAGTTCCTGTATGTTGGTTCCCTTTCATAATCTCATTCAAAAATTTGAAGTAGATCCAATTTATTTAGTTTGAATGGTATTGATAAATTGAGGGATATAGCCATGTTCGACCATTGAAAATTTGTCTTCAGGGGATCAAGGTGACGCCCTTGAGAGAAATTTCTAAGAGTCGAAACAATATATTTTCAGAATTTTTAGAGTCAAAACCCTAGTTTACGATGAAACATAAGCCTTCACCTCAAAATATACCAGTTCACGCAAAATGGACAATCTTGGAAGTTTCAGAAATTGTGCAGAATTTCTGCATTCATGTTTCCTTTTCGTAACCAATTCCAATAAAATTTTATGATCACCAAGAAAAATCAATATTGTAGAAAATAACGAAATTAATTTTCACCTAACCCTAACCCACTACCCTGAAATTTCAAGAATTTTAAAATCATAACAAAAAGAATTAGTAGTCAGCAACTTCTCCCAGATACTAAATCTCTTTAACCATCTCTTGTATGATGTAGATATTTGTGATCCACGACTGCTCTTGTCTTCCTGCAAACCCTGAAATTTAACTGCTTTCCATGGCAGAATATTGTCCAAGTATCAGCAATGCCTTTGAGGCTGTTGGAAGACCAGTGTATTCATGTCCAGATTTCCGTCTTTATCCATATTAAGTCGTTGTGGTAAGCAGTAACCTTGATTGCCTTAATCTTAACGTCGACAAACCTTTAAAACCGTGTCCAAACAATTTCGCTGCGGTAAGCAAAAACCTATATTGTGTCATTTTCTACAATTCTGTTATAACTACAATTGCAGAAACGGACACAATACGAGAATTGCTCACACTCCCTTTCGGCTTCCAACAATTCACGTGGTGTCTTCGAGAATTAGAATGGGCTTGGTAAAGTAGATCTGATTGGTCTCGATTCCAGTGAGTGTGTCCCAACTCCTTCAGTTGCATGGTACTCATGCTGTAAATGACCGGGTTCTGTCTGTAATTTGCTAAATCTTGTGTTTACCTTCACAACATCGGATTATTCCATTATTTGTAAACTCCTGCTGTTTCAAGAAATGGGTAAGCAAGTTTGGTCATCTGTTGTTCCATTCGAAAATATCGGTCTAAGATTGCTCCTGTGGTGTTTCTAAAGTGGCGAATCTAAGCGTTGCAAAGAAATATTTATAGTATTCTCAATTCAAACCATTTTTTAATGGGGGAACATTACTGAAAATATAGAGGGTCAAGTAGAATATTTAAAATAAAAAAGAAATTTGATTATGGCACGTGCATACGCTCATTTTAAAGCTACTCTACAAAGGATTGTAGGCCTATTTTGGGGTTGTTTTTTCCATTCTACATATTTCTAACTTGCTTCTAGTACTTAAAGTTAGAAAAATGGCATGGCATGGTGATTAGAAATGATTTGTATATTTATATTAAAAAAAAGCAACAACCATTTAATATAAGTAATTGATAACTCATTTGATAACGCCCATATTAGGCAAATCGTCTGTGTAATTCTAAAACCTCGTAACTACAGCATGAACGAACTTGTAGTTACGAGGTTTTAGAATTACTCCGCCAAATTGTCTTTGGCAACAGTTTAGTACTATGTTCACCAAGCTGGAAGAACGATGCTTGCAGTACAGAAAGACAAGTAAATTCTAATTTAAAAGTTAGTGATTCATTTTGTAAATGTTTGAGGAAAATCCCTAGTAGAACAGCTTCAGAATTACTCAGATGGAATAGAACAAATTTATTAATTACTTTCACACAGAGTAAAACGACAGAACACAATATAATACAATTCAGAATACAATATAACAAATAAAAACGCGAAATAACACATTGACGAGAAATAGTATTAAGAGAATGAGTAACAATTTCCCCTTTTCACGCGATGCTTTCTTTCCCAAATAGCACATTTTTTCAGTCTAAGCACACTTAATTGGAACTTCTTTCAATTTCAACAAAACTAAAACAAGTTCGGTAATTGTTAAAGCTATCAACGACGAAAAATTGTTCGAAATGTCATTCGCAGTCTAATTGAGTTTTCAGCCGGTTTTTGATAGAATATATCAAATACCGGCTTGAAAGCCAATTAGCAGATTGAAAGATTATTATAAATTATAATCTTGACTAAAAATTGTCGAAACGAAAACGAAACAATGAACTTTTGATTATTTTGAAACATGCGAAAATAAGATCGAAAATCGTAATCGAAAGAAACATCCTAATATAAGATTCAGACAAAAATGTTGTGTTCCTTAACTAATTCTCCCACAATGACGTCTTTTTTGGCGCCACAAGAAAAAATATTCTTCATATTCCTCAATATTTTTCTATCCAGAGAGTTGAACAAATCTAAAATTTAGTAAAATATCATTTATAGTCTGCAACGTGTTTGAATTTAGACCAGTCTAAAATATTGTCGTCTGGCAATAGGCTAAACAATGAAAATGTAATAAAGATAGTAATCGCATTGTACCCGAAAAAAGAAATTCGGTTTTGTTAATTCCAGAAAACCACAGTTTAAGGATTTACAGAATAACAAGTTGTGTCTTAAAATATTCCGGGAAATTCAGAAATCAAACAAATGCACACACACAAGTAGATATCACCTTTAGAATTATGTGCTATGTTAAAGGAAATAAGAAACAGTAGTTTGAAAATACAAATGTATAGTTTCAAAATCTACTAAGCATCTAAACACGTTAAATTCTTCAGCTGTTAGTTTTCTAATACAGAAAATATCTTATTCGAATAAAGTATTCCAAGAACGGTTTGAATAAGGTTTGTCCAAAGTGTTAAATGAACAAAAACAAGTTTTTATTACAAAAGTATAAGTAATCGCTTACAAGAGTAATAATGATCCCGTAAACAATCCAAATAACCACGAAAAATGAGTAGTAGAGTCGGTAACACAATTCATAAAAATCTAAATGACCGATCATCGATCTCCCCGTATATATGGATGGGTATTACATAACCCCGGTGATAGATGACAGTTCGATTGTCTCTTGGGTACAAAAACATCGTAACTTCAGCTTAAACAACTTGGAGTTACGATATTTTTGTAGCCGATTGACAGTCCCAAGTGATCGGACAATAGGGATGACAAGTTTTTATTTCTCAAAAATCCTTTGAAGGGCTGAATTATGCGCGAATCTTGCATACCGATGTGGTTGCGTCATTATCGGGCACAAAAGTTTTATTTGTGTTTTTTATGTTATTTGTCTTGTTTTTGACTGTTTTAATTGCATCCCTGTCACCGCTTTGATTCGTCGATTTGTAGGGATGTATTAGTCGCGCTTCTGTGGCTAATCGAATGATACCCTATCGTGATTAGAGAGTGCGTAACGTATTGGCCATGCTCAGATTGCTCTAATTGCCTGTCAATCAAATAATCAGTTCACCAATGAAATCATTCATTTAGACTGGAAGTTAACTTTGAAGTCCGACATTGGCCGCCATTTATGTGACGCACTTTGTTGTTTTGGCGACTTAAACGTCGTAACTACAGCTTATTCAAGCTGTAGTTACGACGTTTAGGTCGCTAGTCAACTATTCTACATTTTTGTTTTATGCTATGGGCCATGAATTTCGCAAAATAGCGCCGTTAAAAATCGAAGCAGAACTTCCTGTTGGAGTCAATGGGCGGGGTCAACGGAGGAAGTGGGCAGGGACAGCGATTGGTCAATTGCACTGGCTGATCAGCTTCGCCTTTATATTAAAAATAATGATAAATGATTAAAGCGATCCGATTTGAAATGATTCGACTTTGATGCATCTTATTCAATCAAAAAGATAAATGAAAATTCCAAATTACCTTCTGAATACTGCAATGTTTAGTATCTATTTTCAGCTAGGCTCTGTTTAAGTTCTTTCACGAGGCTGCTGTTTTCAACATCTATATGGTCTTTGTTTAAACTGTCTTTGTGTGAAAAGGCCTTCCTCAACATTGGTTTACCACTTTCGCTTTCCTTCTCCAATTTACCCGTTCCTTTGTGTAGATCATAAAATTGAGCTGCGCTGCACTTCGGAGTCGGACTTGCGACCACGTCATCGAAGAGTTTGAAATTGGCTCTCCATTTTCCATGCTCGTGATCAAACTCGACAATGTTGGCAAATCTATATCCCCAAAGCATATCTTTTGAGGTGTATGATGTTCTTGCTTGACATATTTCACCCGTAGACTCGATTGTTCCTTCTAGAACTACGACGATCTCGAAGTTATTGGCATGTAGGATTTCTTCTGGTTTCATATTGTAAAGAGGACTGTCTTCCGTAATGCGATGATTTAGGACCAGTGGCCATATAAGGAAAACACGGTCATCCATACCATGCGCTTGGAAGTCCATATGATGCTGATAGAGTGGATAATGGACGCCCTCGTCTGATACTTTGTCTTTGATGAATATTCCATAAGCTCGAGTGTCAACGAGATGTGATTGCCGAAGATCACCGATCCTCACTTGTAATACGAGTTCGCCTCCTTCCTTGACAACGGTTGCTACGCTACTGTACATCAGCGTCTTTCGCCTGTTCTTCGGTCTGGCTATCTTAACCAATACAAAACCAAGTAGTAAAGTCTCTAACATGAAACCTATAGTTACTTGAACATAAACTAAAGGCAATGTAACCATACACATGGTATCCGGCCACAAGGTCCCATAGCCAATGGTAGTTTGTGTCTCTATGGAGAAAAGCAGGGCATCAGCGAAGTTCCTCATATTGACGACGCATGGTCTCCAGTTCGGGTCGCCCAGATGTTCGAAATCCCCGTGCGTGTATCCGACCAGATACCACAGTATACCGAAGATGAGATAGCACAGCAGAAATACGAAGGCTACAATCAGAAGAATCCATCGCCATTTGAGATCAACCAGTGTTTGGTACAAGTCTAGGATGAACCGCTTTCCTCTCTCACCCATACCTGTTTAAATACATAGATTTGAATTAAATGCACTGATTTTGTTAAACAGCCATGTTCTATGCTCCACTCTAAAAAAACGTGGTACGTATTTGTCAAAAAGGTAGGCCTTATTTATCAAACCAATTACCAGACGACAAAATTTTAGACTGGTCCAAATTCAAAGATGATGGTTTTGGCTTTTTTCCCTTACTCTTTGGGTAGAAAACATTGCAGATAATGAAGAAATTACTTGTAACAAGCAATTTCTTCATTTTCCGCGATGTTTTCCAAATCCCTTTCCCTAGGAGCATTAAAACGCGGCATTATGTGTGATAAATCAAAATTAAATGATAATCAATAAGCAAATATGGGCCTGTGCGTGAAATTTACAACTTTTATCGCCTGTGTTTAAAAAAAGACATTAGGTATCATGGTCAATCTCACACTTCACGCAGACAATTTCGTTGTTGGGTGAGCAAAATGTCGTAACTATAGCTTGAATAAACCTGTAGTTACGTCATTTTGCACGCTCAATGACGATTAAAACTTGGAGTAGCTATCATCGAGAAGGTTCTGGTCAAACTGTGTGATTGCAAAATCTAATTGGAATCTTTACTTTGCACACATGGGAAATCGTTTGAAATATCGAGCTCTTGTTGAATTGGTAAAACCTTTTATTACAACAATATTGTGGCTAGGCAACATTTGAAGATGTAGTAGACACCATTAACATGTGATGTAAATGTTCATATTCTGTTTAGAATATTATTCAGTGTTTAGTTTCGTCTATCGAAAACATGTGTTTGATTTGCCGAAAGCTACATTCATAATCCCGTTAATAGAGTTTTAAGCACGTAGCTATTTTGAATACTTGCGCACAAAATAGTTCCATAAAAAGTGTATCAACAATTTTGATATGTTTGTTCATTTCGTTTGATGTGATTAAAATACTAGAAATGAAAAGAATGGTTTTTGTTTTCATCGAGGTATGAAACGAAAAAACTTATCACACTTAAGTATTGATCCGCTTCATACAGCGCGATTAGTTCTTTTCGTTCTTACCTCCATGAAAGTCAAATATAATCTCTTCATCTCTTACATGACGTAAACGTTTGGATAAATAGATAAGCTTTCTGCACTCCATCAATTTAGAATATTCCCCCGAAAGATATAAAGGTTTTAATGACGCAATTATATGTGTTACTTGACGTCATTTTCACGGTGATGCCAACGCGTAACCATTGGTGTCAGTTTATTTACTTATGAGATGAAGAGAATATTTTTTGTTTTCATGGAGGTATGAACCGAAAAAACTAATCACGCTGTATGAATACGCGAAGCGAATAATTTTTTTCGACCAATCAGAACGCTCGTTTTTTCATAGACGAAACTAAAAATTAAATTAAGTACATATTAAACTGGTTTCATATCAACAACTTAAAAACAAAAATATTCAATGGGTATATTCAACTCCCGAGTCATAGTTCATGTTATGAATTATATTTTAAAAAGGGACAGAAGTAACGCAAATAACCGAACTTTAAAGGACGTTCATTCTCAACATCACTTTTGCATACCATATTGAAATTGATTAATATGTTTAACCCATTCCCACTTGACAAAATATTAGACTGGTACAAATTGAAAGAAGATGCAGACGACAATTTCAAGTTGATGGAATTTTATTTTTTTTTTCACCTTTTTGGATAGAAAACATTGTGGATAATGAAGAAATTGCTTGATACAAGCAATTTCTTCATTTTCCACAATATTTTCCAAAGCTTTTTTCTTGAAGGGCGTAAAAAGGAGGGATTAAGTTGGAATGGGTTAAACACGAAATTCTAAGATCATTCTATTAAAAGTAATACCGTATAAGTAGAATATTTGCCTTAATATAATATATTTATAATTTTCTGAGTAATTAAGACCACAGATCTGTCCTGGCGATACTAAATTATCCCATCAATTTGAATAAATTGTGTACGGTGATTCAAGGTGAAACTATATAGGAGTCAAAGATTTTTTTTTCCTATATATTCATTCCGTTTATAAAGCTCTGAGGGAATCGAAGAAATAACTTGTGATAAACAATTTCCTCTTTTAGAAAGTAATGGACAAAAGGCATACTCTCAGTTTTTGAATTTTCTTATCTTTTCTAAGTATTTTCGGGTTTAATGGAAATAGCTATCTCTTATTCCATTATTCCAATTGGCGACCCCCCCCCTAAAAAAAAAACAAAAAAACCCCAAGTGAATGAGTAATAAAATAATTCATTTAGACCGGAAGTGAACTTTGAACTCCAACATTTATGTTTAGCATCTTTTGTAGGTTTAATTACTTAAACAACGCATCTACAGCTTTATTCAGCTTTGATTATCACCTTTAGGTCGCAAACCAAAGATTTGTCGACTGAGATATCAAAGACGTTAGGAAGAATAGTTTATCTTTCATAAGAAAAAACTCTATTATCAGTATTGCAACCAACCGTGATTTATTGTAATGTTAAATTAGAATTCTTACCTTTATAAGAGATCCTATACTGTCCCCCTTTCCTGACCAGGGCCGGGCGTCCCATCTGGTACCCGCGGTGGTATTTTCCCTGTGCGGCCGGCGGAAACTCGATCATCTGGAAGGTCTCTTGTGGCTTCATGATATCAATAGACGTCCGGGAAGACGAATAGAGGCTTCGGAGATTCTTGTTGTGAAAATCTGCAGAATCAGTCAGGACTGCATCATTAGTCGCCTTTTTCTTGGAGAAAAAAGGCATGAAGAATTGATATGTGAGAATTCGAGTTATAGAAATTCGAGCTACTGAGAGTTCGAGTTAAATGATGTTATATATAGTTTTAAATAAACGACGTTCAATATGTAAGCCTCAGCTACTTATATGGAAATTGAACTTAACACTGCGTGCTTCAATTTTGAAATGGCAGTGAAATTTGAATTTATACGGTTTAAATTGATGATAGGCGCATAAACAGTTAACTGTCTTCGCCTCATTAATTCGACGTGGTGATCGGTTGACACTTGTGATGAGCATCGATTTGTTCTTCTGTCAAATGAATTGTCAATACATTAATCCTATACCTGTCGAAAAAAAATCGCCTTGTCAAGATTGAAAGATTTTGGAGGTGTCAGGATAATTGTTACACAGTTTATTTTACTTAACCCTTTCCCTTTTTTAAAAAGCTTTTTGACCTGTCCAAATTCAAAGGTTTAATAGACGACAATTCACAGTTGATTTTATCTGAAAAATAATCATTCTGTAGGGAAGAAAAATGTGGAAAAAGAAGAAATTGCTTGTTACAAGCAATTTCTTCTTTTTCCACAACGTTTTCTGAAGTATAAAAACAGGAGGGTGAAAAAACCAGGGATTGAAGAGTAAAGGGTTAATATCACTGTTTTTAAAGTCGGCTCTTTAACAGAATTTTATGAAAGAGTATCTTTCTGACTTTTCCGACAATTTTACACGTATGCCAAATGAACACATAGACCAGGCTGTGCATCGCAGTCTGATCAGAATCTTCACTATCAGTTCTGTAGACAGCTACTGAGTTAAAGCTTCTTTTGACGTCGAGGCTGTTCAATGCCTAAACTTCACGCGCATGTGACATTTTGAGATTTCTGATGTACATGCTCAAAATAATTACCAATATTTGTAGCTGTGATTTCCATGTGCGGGACATAGAGGATAATCAACTGGTTATTCAAGATACGAAAAAATATTTCACGAGGATGCCTTGTTAGGCGTTGAAAAACGAGTGCGCAGCACGAGTTTTTTTTTAACGCCTTACAACGCATCCGAGTGAAATATTTTTTTTTCATATCTGGAATAACAAGTTGATTATTCTATTATCATATGCCTTATTATTTTATTTTTTATCAAAATAGCGTAACCGATCTTTTTGGTATACTCTTTATAATGTCACTGGGTTGGAAAAAAAGACTGAAAAGTGTTAACGTCACTCCAGTGACGTTATCAAAATTTATTACAATTAGAAATCCCAAGATTTCACAGCAAATTTTATAGTAAAGATATGTTCTAGTATGGCCAACATTTCATGTTTCTTAAGTATCAGATTAACACATACATTGTATGAAACAAAACAAATCAATTTCTGGGCGCTTGTTTTTATATCTATATATTTGTTTGTTCGTTTGGGTTTTTTGCCATTTCATTCCGTTCTTTAAATTAGCTTCAGGACAGCTCTAAGGACAATCGCTTCAGTTTTGCCATAACACTCAGACTTTCCTCGTAACTTCTTAAGAACTTGTTAACCTTTTCCTGTATTCCTGTTACAAGCAAGTTCTTCTTTTCTACAATGTTTTCTCAACCATATAATCAAAAGGACGTGAAAACTAGGTATTGATCAGGAAGTGGTTAACCATGGGCCCAACAAGAAAATAATTGAAAAAGAGAGTCACCAACTAAAGAACCAAAAAAAAACCCTGTTTTCAAATACATCCTACTTTCTTTCCAGACATAATGAAATTACACATTTGAAAACTATAGCAGCAGTTTTTCACTCAATTCTATTTTGACCCATCAAATTTCAGTTAATTGAGTAAATTTCTTTAAAACAAATGCCACTTTTTGGCAAAATTGCAACATTTCAAAAAATACAAAATTAGAGGTTTTTTTTTTTAAGGTCATATAATTTTCAGATTTTCCTTATTACTTTGAAAACAGGGTGTAATAAACTTCTAGAAAAAAGGCTTACGAAGTATAAGTCACAAGGTTTGTTTTTCTACATTACAATTTTGAACGAATTCGATTTTTTTGAGTGTGACACTGTATTAAAGAGGTTGATATACGAAATTCATTTTGAATCTCGTTTTAAGACATTTAAGATCCACATTTTCTTCATTTCTTCATATGACCGCTTAAAGGTAATAAATTGCAACAAGACAGCTCGAAAAATAAATGTCTTGCTAGGCTTGTTTCTTCAACAAAATGATTTTAAAGTTGGTTTGTTGTGAACTTGATAAATGAATAAATAAAAATAGAAAAATAAAAAATAAAAAATAATCCAACACAATCCCGCTTTTTTCGAGCAACAAGATTAAAGCTTGGGAAAACATTTTTGAAAAATGAAGAAATTGCTTGTTACAAGCAATTTCTTCATTATCCACAATGTTTTCTGACCCAATAGACAAGGGTTTTTAAATTCCACCAACTTGAAGTTGTCGTCTGCAACTACTTTCAATTTGGACCAGTCTAAAATTCTCGTGTGCGGTAATGGAGAATCATGGTTAACATTCAACCTTTGGACATTCTCGATGCTACTTATAACCATCAATGAGTTCTTAATCAGCTATGAGTCAAATACAATTGGTACAGACGAGGATTTTCATGGACACTAGCATTCACAGTTTATGGTGCTAGACTTTTTGGAGTACATTAACCCTTTGACACAATATCCTTTTTTGACGCCATGAAAAATCATAAATGTTGAATGATTTGTGAGAAATCGAGAAATTGCTAGTCACAAGCAATTTCTTCTTTACTTAAAGTGTGTTCTACGTTATTCGGGATA
Organism: Fragum fragum; assembly: GCA_946902895.1. Classification (NCBI taxonomy): domain Eukaryota; kingdom Metazoa; phylum Mollusca; class Bivalvia; order Cardiida; family Cardiidae; genus Fragum; species Fragum fragum. The sequence goes on along the minus strand of OX336376.1, from coordinate 43,556,015 downwards.
TATTCCCCAGGTTTTACAAACTTTGAAATGTCGGCTGCAACTTCTTAGAATTTAAACCAGTCTAAAATTTTGTCGTCTGGTAATGGGTAAGAAGACATTCAGTTAAGGAATAAACCACTTATACAACATTAAGTAATAGAATTTCAAATAATGAAACAATATGTGGGTGCGCCTATTATTTAACTATTTATTCCAAGAAAAATTCTAAAATTGAAGGAAAATGTCATTCAGGTATCATCACGAATAACCCAGAAAAAAAAGACAAATAATCACATCTAAACCCTCTTCCCCCCCCCCCGCCCCCGCCCCCAAAAAGAAAATCAACACCCAATTTGAATTACATATAGGATTGACGGATCGAGCCTGTCAATCAAAGAACCAATCAAATTTTTCACTCAGACAGGAAGCGAACTTCGATCTCCAACATTGGTTGACAATTATGGATTTGTTTTTCTTCGGTTGGCGACTTAAACGCCATAATAAAGCTCATCCAAAGTATAGTTACGACGTTTAAGTCGTCAAACAACCATTTTACCTTTTATTTGTAATGTTACTGGCAATATAGTTTGCACTGTTACGCCATTAACCCTTGTACAAACCCGCAATTTTACGTCACTGTAATTTCTTACTTGAGAAAACATTGTGAAAAAAGGAGAAACTGCTTGTAACAAGCAATTTCTCCTTTCCCACAATATTTTCTACCACATATGATGGTCAGATTTCATATTGCATGCATATTTCATTGTCGTCTGCAATCCCTTGCAAATTGGACCAATTAAAATTTTCATAAAACAGGAAATGGTTAAATATCAAAGTGGAACTTCCTGTCGGAGCTCAGAGGTAGGGATCCGTCAACTTTCTTGATACCCATAAATGCACTGATAATGACAAAAAAATCTCTATTGAAATTTCTGCGTTTTAAATTGTACTTGGTATATTGACAATAGTGGCACAAGGCAATCTTTTAAAAAGGAGAAGTTCCTGCAGTATTTGTTCATCTTTACTTTTCTCCTATTTAATATTTAAACGAATATCGGATGTTTGAAAATCTTTAGCCCATTCTCTCCTTTTTCGTCCCCCTCAAGAAAAAAAGCTTTGGAAAACATTGTGAGAAATGAAGAAATTGCTTGTAACAAGCAATTTCTTCATTTCCCACGATGTTTTCTACACAGAGAGACAAATATCTCCTAAATTTCATCAACTTGAAATTGCCGTCTGCAACATCTTTCAGTTTAGACCAGTTTAAAATTTCGTCGTTTGGGAATGGTTTAAGGCCGAATTAACATATAATTGTTCACAGTGAAGCTTAGAGAGACCACTACGGGACTACGGAAATTGTTGACCCATATTGATAAGCGAGGTCTGAATAGAATGTGTACTTTTCGAAGAGGCATTATTGGCGTCAAGCTAACATAACAGGGTAACCATTATAGAATGAGCATACTTTTCCGGTACCTAGGGACGGTTTCGAACCTGATCAGCGCCCTCTTAGATAACCAAGCCTAACGCCCGCTACGTTTCTATTCACGAAGTGGGCGTCACCCATGGTTAGCGTTGATTGGTCAGTATGACCAATCGCTGGCCCCGCCCATTTAGCACTTTGGCTACGCCTACCGACTCCGACAGGTAAATCCGCTTCGATTTTAAACGGCGTTATTCTGCAAAATTTTTGGCTAATAGCATGCAACAAAAAAAGAGTTGAACAGTTGGTTTGCGACCTAAACGTCGTAATTACAGCTAGAATAAACTGAAGTTAGGAAGTTTTTTGTCGCCAAAACAACAAAAAGGTTAACGAAAATGTCGACCAATGCTGAAGCTTAACCCTTTTCCTGCATAATCCCTGGTTTTTACGTCCCTGTGTTTTTATACTTTGGGAAACATTGTGAAAAAAGAAGAAATTGCTTGTAACAAGCAATTTCTTCTTTTTCCACAATATTTTCTACCCCACTGAATGATTATTTTTTAAAATAAATTCAACTTCGAATTGTCGTCTGCAAAACCTTTAATTTTGGTCCAGTCTAAAATTTCAAAAATCAGGAAAGGGTTAAATTCCGGGCTGAATGAATGACTTGATTGGTAGGTTGATTCCTTGATTGACAGTCGCGTTTGGTCAAATGCAGTCTAACCAGCCTCTATAATTTCCCATCATCCTAGATAATCTGTTTCTGAAAGACATGTCATAAATGACCGATTGCAACTAAAAATCAAAGAATGAATGGACCAATCAAATCATACATTTTGACAGGAAGTGAACTTTGAAGTCCGAGATTGATCGACATTTATGTGAAGCATTTTTATTCGTTTTTGGCGACTCAAACGTCGAAGCTTCAGATTATTCAAGATGGAGTTACGATGTTTGTGTCGCTAACAAACCATTTTACAGTACTATTACACGAGACTGACCATAAATTTTGCATAAAAACCCCCAAAATATAAACGTCTCTTGATGTCTAGGTGGAACTTACTGTCGGTGATCAGAGGTCGATTGTTTGAAAGGTTTTTGATCGATAGCCGCGATCCATCAATTTCGGCTAGTTTTATAATTTCGCAAAATATACAGGACTATATTTAGTTCCGTTCAAATAAGTTAATTCGAAAAAAATTAGAATCAAAGACAAGCCAGAAGAGTTTTTTATTATTATTATTATTTGTTTTCTTTAAATAAGGAACATTTTAAACCTTTTCCTTTACAATCCCTGAGTTTTACGTCGATGTGATTTCGTACTTCAGAAAACATTGTTGAAAAAGAAGAAATTGCTTGTAACAAGCAATTTCTCCTTTCCCACAATATTTTTAACCACAATGAATCGTTTCATTAAAAAATTGCATCCGAATTTCAGAGTATTTCATTTTGGTCTTGTCTTACACCCCTCTCCCCCAAAAAGGGGAAAGGGTCCAAGAAAAAGAAAAATACCAGGAAGAAGAAAAATACCTTTCGTTAGTATAGTCCAGTCTTCAATCAACAATTTCGAAATGCTATTTCTCGTTTCTTAAATCTTCTAATTGTTTGGTACAGTATTATATAGTCGACGGGCGATCAAAACCTCGTAACTACAGCTTGAATAAGATGTAGATACGACGTTTTGGTGACCCTCTGATGTTATACCAAAATGACTAATCGAACCCTTCCCCCCCCCCCCAAAAAAAATCCCTTTTATTATGAACCCCCCCCTTTGGTTTAGAATGAAAAATAAATAGATTACGAGATTAGGAAATATTGCTTGAAACAAGCACCTTTCTTCATAAATACAATTAAACAACTGTACCTGTATTTGTTTTTTTATTCATTTTTTGTTCATAATGGGTTAAAATTTGTAGTCTCTTTCAGCTGGGCTGGTCTTACAAGCCTCCTTGAGACTATAGACTTAATCATAATCTCGATGATGTAGTTAAATGCCAGACTTTTCATGGTAGTTCAAATGCACTTAATAAAAGCTTCGATTTAACAAAGAACAAAGCACACTGTATCACAACATTATGAAACCTCACTTGTACCATGTAAGTTTTCTTCTTTATATTTACTAGTCGAATTTCAAAAAAAGGTAAGTGACATACATGTATACTACTTTGATCTCGTTGTTTTCTAATTTAAAATTTGTTTGTGGTTTAATTTGCAAAAGTTATAGTCTGTAAAATGTAACAGAAAAGTAAAATAGTTGGTTGGAGACCTATACGTCGTAATTACAGCTTGGAAAAGCTGTAGTTAATACGTTTAAGTCGCCAAACAACAAAATTCTTCACATAAATGTCGACCAATGTCTGAGTTCAAAGTTCACTTTACGGTCTAAATAAATGATTTGGTTGGTCAATTGATTCTCTGATTGTCAGTCGCGAGTCGTCAATTACATTTGTTCACATGTAGCACAGGAAAGGATAAATTATGCGTGACAAGAAATATTTCGAAAGTTGTCGCCATTTTTTTCTCAAATAATCTTGCTGGCATGTAAAAAACCAATCTCATATCATGTACTGATATGGCCATCATCCGAAGAGGTCACCTTGAAATAGACAACCAGAACTATCAACCTTGGTTCGGCTGTTGAAGCCGAGTCCATTTTCTTTTTTTTTTTTTTACTTTGAGAAATGTTCTCTTTTTTTTTCATTGTCCGGCAGTTATTTGAAAATAGTGGTCCATCATTTTTGTTTTGTTTTTGCAAACCAGATTCGATAATCTTACTCCCCATATGGTCCTTTTTTAATCGACAGTGTAGATTTATCTGAATGACACGAGAAACTTTAAAACCAATTACGAGAATACAATATGCAGTTTAAAAAAAAAAGGTCCAATTTGAAAGAAACTGCAGACGACAACTTCAAGTTCTTGAAATTTCAAAAATCTTTATCATTTTGGGTAGACATTTTCTATAATGAAGAAATTGCCTGTAACAAGCATTTTTTTTCATTCTCAACAATGATTTCCGAAAACTTTTTTCCGATGGGCGTAAAAAAGTGGGAATCATATTGGAATTGGCAAATCTTATATTTCGCGTTTCTGCTGGTTTTTGTTGTGTCTCGATTTAGATCTCTCATAATATAACCAATTGCGGGCTTACGCCGTTGGCAATGCCCATTGACTCCAGCATGATGTCCCGCTTCCATTTTAACGTTCCATTTTTGCAGAATTAATGGCCAGTAGTATGTAACAAAAAGGTAGAATAGTTGGTTGGCGACCCACATGTCGTAACTACAGCTGGAAAAGGTAACGCTTAAGTGGCCAAAATAACGAAAAGGTTAACAAAAATGGCGGCCGATGTTGGATTTCAAAACTAATTTCTGGTCTACATGAATGATTTGATAGGTCGACTGATTATTTGATTGACAACGCGATTGATCAATTAAAGCCTCATTTCGGATTTGGATCTCTTTTTGAAATGGTAAGATATTGATCAAAAGCAATATAACGAGTATCAACTGATAAGCACTGCTGTGAAATCGCCTCAAATTACCTCAGTTTGATTGATGGTCGAATAAATAGTTTGTTCCACCGAATGGTGTAATATGAGACACAATAAAGGTCGATATTTTTCGTTAGAAATTCATTGTGATAATAGCTTTTTGAGTCTAGATTCGTGTTTAGGTTTTGAGGGAATACTGATGCCAAGACCCTTGTTCTATGCGGACCGTGCTTACAAAAAAAAAAAAAAAAAAAAAAAAAATCATAAGCTGTTGGGAACGCAATGTATCTAACTGACTACATTGACCAATCGCGACTATCAAGCAAAAAAATCAATCGACCAATTAAATCATTCGTTTCGACTGAAAGTGAGCTTTTAACTCAGACATAGGCCGACATATGATTGAAGGACTGTGTTTGTCTGGCAACCTAAAGTCGTAATTACAGTTTCTTCTGTAGGTACGAAGTTAATGTCTCTTGCCAACGATTTTACTATTTTGTTACATGTTACTTGGCATAAATTTTTGGAAACCACCGTTTAAAGTGGAAGTAGAATTTTCTGTCAGAGTCAGAGGGCGTGACCAGTAGAGTCAGAGGGCGGGGCTAGTTGATCCACCAATAAACCATTCTCTAATAAAAGAGTGTATAAAGCCCGTGTAATTAATTTTTAGTCCTAATTTACCCATTTAAGGACAATTCTTATTTTGGGGCCGAAGTAACGCAGACGAGACTTTAAAAGCTTTTCCCTGCATGCGTTGTCCTTTTGGAATCCGCTGAAGAGGATGACCGAGGGATCGCCGGTCACTCAATCTGAACTCCGACAGGAAGTTTGACGTACATACATAGATACGGCGTTATTTTTCAAAATTGGTGGTTAGTAATATGTAACAAATGAAATAGAAAATAGACGCCGTAAATAAGTAGTAGTTACGACGTTTAAGTCGTGAAAGCAACAAAATTCTTAACGCGATTTCATTGTGTTCGCTTCCGGTCTAAAGGAATGATTTGAATAGTCACTCGTTCTTTAAACCCATTACCAGACGGCAGTATTTTAGACTGGTCCAATTTGAAAGGAGTTGCAGACGACAATTTTAATTTTAAGAACTTTTAGATTTTTTCAACTTTCAAACATTGTGAAAAATGAAGAATTTGATTGTTACAAGCAATTTCTTCATTTTACACAATGTTTTCCCAATTATTTTTCTTGAGGGGCGTCCAAAAGCGTCCTTGTATGGGAATGGGTAAATTAACAGCGGTGATCAGTCCATTATGTGAGAAGGAGAATTCATTTCTTTAACCCTTTCCTGTTTTTGGAAATTTTAGACTAGTCCAAATTGAAAGAGGTTGCAGACGACAATGAAAAGTGGATGCTATTTGAAATGAAACCATCCTATATGGTAGAAAATATTGTGGAAAAAGGAGAAATTGCTTGTTACAAGCAATTTCTTCTTTTTCCACAATGTTTTCTCGGGTATAAAATCACAGGACTGTAAAATCCCGTATTTGAACGGAAAAGGGTTAAAGCAAATATTTCCTTTTCCCATATCAATTTTGGGTGAGATGCCTCATGTTTATTTCTACATAATTGCAACCAATTTGAAGGAGCTTGTCTAAGATTGAAGTAATCGGTTGGAAAACCATCCATATTTTGAAAAGCACCCTCAAACCACAACGCTCGTTCTTGAATCAGGCACTCATCCCTTCTTACGAGACAAGTGACCATATTTATCAGATACAGACAGAAACAAATACTTTATTAGACATGAAGCTATTTCAAGCTCATTAGTCAAAATACAAACATTAAAATCAACATGCTATGAAAAAATGGAAGTGGTTATACATGACATATATTCAATTTATTGATTAATTAGAATGGGGTTCAATACCACTTTTAATAATATTTCACTCATATCGCGGCGGCTTGAGGACCTGACAATGGATTCCTGGTATTTCTCACACCAGTACTACCACTACATCCTTTCCTAGCATCCAGCTGCTATCCCACTTAGGTTAACGATTATCCGCCAATTGGTGAGAGACAAATTTCAGAAAGGATATGTGCTGCCGCCGGAGATCGAATGATAATAAATGATAATCATGGACGTGAAAGTAATATAGGACAAAAAACCAAATACATTTCAATTCAAATTAGGTTAAGTTCGGGTGCATAGAATATTTGTTTTCCATCTCAAATCCAAAAGAATAAAAGTTTGATAATTTTTTAACCATTTTTTATCATTAACGGCAATAAATCCATTACAAAATAAAGAAGCTGTTTGACGCTCCCCAAGAAATCAACTGGGAAAACATTGTGTAAAATAAAGAAATTGCTTACAATAAGCAATTTCTTCATTTTTTCAAAATGTTTCTTCTTTTTTTACTCAGAAAGTTGAAAATATTCAAAATGTCATACTCTTTAAATTGTGTTTGCAACTCCTTTCACTCGGACCAGTCTAAAATTTTGCCGTCTGGTAATGGGTTAACCTTTAAACTAGTCCAAATTCAAAGAAGCTGAAGAAGTAATCTCAGTGTTTTTCTTTTTAAAGGAAACAATTGGGGGGGGGGGGAGAATCGATTGTTTATCTCAAGATATTTTTCATTTCCTACGGTATTTTGTTTGACCCTTTATTGTACAAATCATGATTTTTACCTCCCTGTGATTTTACACGTGAGAAACTATTGTGGGAAAAGGAGAAATTGCTTGTAACAAGCAATTTCTTCTTCTCCCACAATATTTTCTACCAGACTAATTTTCAAATTGCACTCAATTTTGATTATCAACTTCAATGCTTTTGAAATTGAACAGGTCTACAATTCCGAAAACGAGAAATGGTTGATAAACCTAGTGTCTTTTTATGGTTAGAGATTTTTCTGATTTCACAATGCACCCTACCACAAAGCCCATCTCCGACCCCTTTTACCCGTGTCACTCAATGACCCCCTTGTAAAAAAAGTCATTATCAAACTTGTCATTATCGGTAATAATAATCGATCACTGGCCGTCTAATATACCGCTAATAACTCTTTATTTTTGGACAGAAATCTCCTGTCAAGGCAACTAGTGTTTTTTGGGTTGAAAGGTGTTTGACAGGCAAATCAAAGTACAACTTAGTACTTTCTTGCAGGTGTGCTTATATTCTATGGATTGTCAGACAAAATCAAAAAATTGAAAATAAATCGATTAAAAAACAACAACAAACGCCCAGAAACCCTAACATCAACAATATAAAAACAAAAACAAAAAAACAAAACAAAACAAAAAAATGAGTGGGTTTGAAATTACTATGGTAACTTTTCCCTTAGATTGCTTTCGCAGTCGCAGGCCAAATACATTTTTACATGAAAGTCCGGTATTATTTCGAGCTCACTAGCATTGCACCGTTTGCATTTTAATGAAATTTCAATCATGACTGCAAAAATATTTGTGATAAGACTATAAAAAGTATCCACGGAAACTTTTGTTCTCTAAAGGAAGGATTTTCAAGATTGTAATATACACTATGGTGCATTTTTGAGCCCGCCTCCTTTTGGGTACCTGTTTGAATATGATTAATTAAAGAATTGAACAGGGGGTTGATTAAACCCATTCCCACACAACAAAATCTTAGACTGGTCCAAAATGAAATTGAAATATTTTGCAAACGATAAGTTCAAGTTGACGAAATTTTAAAAATCTGTTTTTTTCTGTGTAGAAGATATTGTGGGAAATGAAGATATTGCTTGATCCACAATGTTTTCCACAATGTTTTCCCAAGTTCTTTTCTTGAGGGGTGTAAAATCTGGTTTTTTTACACGACGATTACACGATAAAGAGACAAACTCTTGTTTCCATAGCAAACCTAACTCATTCCAGATGTTACTTTGCGCTCTAGAGAGAGAGAGGCAATGGATTCTAATTACTGCTACCCACTTTTACAGCTGGATGGACTTGGGCTCTGTCTGTAAAGTGTCCTGTCCCAATGTAACACCCGCCTCCGGTAGGAATCGAGCCCGCAACCATCCGATTACGAGATGAGCACATTATCCACTCGGCCAACGAGCCTGATTTGTGGTAATCTTCACAAGCTCCCTTCGATTAGCGGTAACGCCATTTTGTCGTTATACTTGGTGGATCGCGATGTCAATCAAAGAATCGGTCGACCAATCAAATCATCAATTTAGACCTAACTTGAAATTTTAACTCCAACGTTGGCCGACATTTCTGTGAAGCCTATTTGTAGGTTCAAGTTGGCGACTTGAACTTCGTAATGACAACTTTTTCAAGCTGTAGTTACGATGTTTCGGTCGCCAACCAACAGTGGAACTTCCTATCCGAGCTCAGTGGGCGTGACCAGTACTCCGTCAATTAATAAGTTGGTTTAGCGTTAATTTCAGTATTCCGCTGTATCACAAACCCAACTCAAACCAATTGAGCCTGTGCGTGTCATTTCCAACAATTTTGCATGTGCGTGACTCGCACACATTGAGCACCCTGGACAGCCATTCGGGGCAATTAGAATATTCGCTGAATGTTTAAAGAAGCTTTGGGTCAGTACCTAACTATAGAGCGCAGAGTGAAGACTCTGATCAGATCTGAGTCTTTACTTTGCGCACATGTGTAATAGTTGGAAAATGTCACGCACGCGCTCAATTATATTCAGTATAAAACTACAAAATCATAGCTTATATAAATAATTACAAAAACAAACACATGCATGGAGAAAACAAACATATTACGTTTTCAAGAGAATATTATTCTTTAAAATAATAATGATAAATAATAATAATAATAATAATAATAATGAATAAATAAAGAAAATAAGGGTATAAACAATATTGATTTTTTTTATCAAGTAATTGTCGGATTCTGATTTTAAAAGCTGAGTTTATGAATTTTGCTAAATTTTGAAGCGTCGATCGCGTTTTTGATTCCACAATGTTTTTGAATTTATGTCAGGTTGGCCATCTGCACAATTATTTACTAAAAAGTTCTTTTCTTAAACCATCATAATTTGGACACACTAGTGGGAAATGGTACCCATTTTCGAATTAAATTCATATGGCAATGTTGGCCAATGCTTTTCTATGTTTTGCATTATTCATTTATTCTAAGTATGACTCAAATTCCGAGAGATCTTTGTACATGCTATAAGATTCCAGTCTCCTTGAATCATTTATATTGGAGTGTCATATTTGAGTATAGGAGTCAAGTATTCTTTGTTTAATGATACTAAAATTTAATGGGGCATTATTCTGATTAATCCACAGATTTGATGAGCCACGTTTATCTAGAATTGTTTTTATGTATGGAGCCCAATTCAGTTTATTAAGTGTATTATCATTTTCCGTATCAGTTCGTATCGTATTATAGATTAATTTGGTTAGAGTATTTTCGTTTGAATTAACAAGTTTCGACCAATATTTCAACATTATAAATTTTCTGCGTGTTTGCATTGGATAGCGCCCTGTTTCATAATATATGCCTTCAAGATTAGTGCAGTTACGAACTTAGGATTTTTCTAAGAAATTTACAATGGATTACATCAATGCTTTTACAACCTTGATATCAAAATATTTCTGCACCATTGTTTAAAACGGGTCCTATTGTGAATTGTCAAGTAACTTACATTTTGTATTAATAATTAAATCTAGTTGGTTTAAAAAAACAGTGTTCCGCTAACTTTTGTTGCGTTCGAATCAAAATCTCATTTTTGAAGAGGTTAAAGGACGATACAAGTTTTCATTAAGACTTCATTTGTCGCATAAGTTTTGGAGATCATTTAATAAGGAATGTAAAGCTTGACGGGTTTCCGCGAACAGCACAGCACCGTCAGCAAATAGTAAGATAAACGTGGACACATATTCGTATCTTCGACTAAAAATAACTCGGACAAGAAACACCAGACCTAAAGGTGCTGTAGTGCCATTTCCGTTTATGTTCGTTTTTCCTAGCTTCACATTTAATCAAAATTAATTGTGTCAAAACGCTTCTTCTTCTTCTTGAAAAAAAAGGAAGAAAGAAAGAAACTTGAAAGAATACGTTTTCTATAACCACAATAGACATAAAGTGTTCGGACCGAACGCGTAACCAATTACCATGCAAGAAAAATCTAGACTGGTCCAAATTAAAAGGAGTTGCAGACGACAATTTAAAATTCATGAAATTTTAGATTCGTTCAACTTTCTGGGTAGAAAATATTTTGTAAAATGAAGAAGTTGCACTTTTCTGTACAATCACTGTTTTTTACGTTCTTGTGGATTTACTTGAGAAGATATTATGGGAAAAGAAGAAATTGCCTGAAACAAGCAATTTCTTCTTTTCCACAATATTTCATACCCTACTATTTATCAAATTAAATCCACTAAAAATTTTCGTCTGCAAAACCTTTGAAATATGACAGGTCTAAAAAAATTAAAACATTAAAAGTATTTTGTTGCGTTTTGTATTCGAAAGCGTCGATGGTCCACAAAACAACGTTATTGCTGAACCTAAGGGTTTCGCCAAAACATAGGCCTAAGCTCGTCATGTTATCCGAGTGGTCATAGGCCAATGAAAGTTTCCCCGCTCTCTCATTAATAGGAACTTGTTTCAAAATCAAATACAAATAAAATTCCTCATCGATAGGTGACCAAAATATCGTACCTACAGTTTTTAGTATGCTGTAGTTACGACTATTTGTTTGCCCAACGAAAATACAATATATAGTGGTGTCCGTGGTCGAGAGGTAGAGCGTCGGCTTCTTGATCAAGAGGTCCCGAGTTCTATCCCCGGAAGCGGCAATCGATGTGCGTTATCCTATTGACCCACACATCCGATGCGAGTACTGGTGCATAGGAAGCATAGCCGAGAGGGTTTACTCTAAGTTGGAATAACTTGTTTCCCAATCGATGTAAAATATGTAGGTTTAAACTATACTTAAACATTGGAAAGCACTCCAAAGATTCTCGTCTCTCTCTTTTGAGTATTGATACGCACAATAGTTCGAAATCACCGAACGAATCCTGAGATTATTCTCGTTGAAAGTTAATGCGACATGTCTAGCAAAACGGGGCCTTCTAGATTTAGTGAAAAGTATTTGGTCAGACTGTGCAGAGAGCGACTTCTGACCAGCGTCGATATTTTTCTAAGTAAGAAGGTATTATAAACGTCAATGGCTCTTCTACCTAACTATGCGCCCTGAAAAAATTCGCGGCTGTCAATCAAATACTTAAAAAATCTTAATTCCAACATTAAACACAATTTTTGAGAAGCATTTTTCTGGTGCTTTGCGACTTAAACGTCGTAACTACAGCTTGTTCAAGCTGTAGTTACGACGTTACAGTCGCTAATCAACTATTCTACATCTTGTTACATGCTACTGGCCATGAATTGGCGGAGCCAGCGATTGGCCAATTGACCTGTGCTGCATCCGATCTATTTTTCAATCATTTTTACCGAACTCCAGGGGCCCCTTTACTTGGCGATTCAAATGTTTTAGACCATTCGCTATTTACTCGTGTCGGTACATCTATAATGCTCCAAAAGTTTGGAGATTTACTTTTTACTTCAACCCATCATCACACACACCCGCATTTTGAAATTTGCAATTTTGAAAAGCATTGACAGAAAAAAATACTTTTTTCTACCCTGAATGGTACTTAATTTGTAATTTTCTTTCACTTTGAATCATCGCCTTAAATTCATTTCAAGTTCGACCTATTCAAAACGTCTTCATCTGGTAATTGGTTTAAAAACAGTATCTCTCAGCATCTAAAAGTTTAATTCAGTGAGCTGACTAAAGTACACTGGGTGCATTGACTTTTGTAAGTTTGTTCTTTCAAACCAAATCAATCTTAGAATAACAAATTTAATAGTCTGTGCAGGTGATTTACTGAAAAGTACTTTTACACAAGTCACGTCGTATAAAATTGAGTAGAGCCGGTTCGGGTTAGATGTTGATGGGAAAATGAACATTGGAAACGGCAAGTTGATGAAGATCGAGTTTCCTTGCTTATATTTGAACACAGGGTTATGTCGGGTGACTTAATAAATAAGAAAAATTGTATACGTGAACAATCATATAAAAAAGGAGATCATTCTTTAATGCCTCAAAAGCAAACACTTATAGGTTAGAAAGGGTCCAGCATAGGTCATTCGTCTTTGAATTTTCGAATATATATACATGTATATTGTCTCCCAGAGTGGCTTTTCTAAATTGACCCTTTTAAAGCTGTAGTTACGATGTTTGAATCACCAACCAACAATTCTACTTTTTTTGCTACATGCCACAGGCGATAAAATGTGCAAAATAACGCCGTTTAAAATCGAAGCGGACTTCCTGTCGGAGTAATTGGGCGTGGCCAGCGATTGGTAAGTTGTTGGAAATGTTACATACACGCTTGATTATATTCACTGTAATTAGTAAGAGCTTCACGGAATTTACCAGGCCAGTCTGTTCGGGCTATGCAGTCAGGTATTCGTTACTTCTCTAAGAAGTATCTTTTTCGACATGATGCGGTCCATTCCAATAGATCAATTCTTTAGCAGCCATAATTATATAAAACAAAGAGTATCGATTACAAATCAGACAATTTACGGCTCTTTAAAAACGATCATCCGAAAAGGTAAAAGTATTTTTCAAACATATAATGGTCATTGATACTTAGTGACAATTTGTCAAAGTGAAACATTTGACACGAGGTGTAATACGTCTTATTTTTAAGTCTTTTACCAAAAAAGTTAAGAAAAGTGATCGTTTACGACCTCCAGGCAAAATAGCGACTTGTTGCGTTGATGTTACGGCATTTGACACCTAGCCTTGTCAAGAAAAGTTAAAAACGTGTATTGAAATTTGCAGACGTACGTTTGTATGTCATTGTCAATTTCAACTGCCTGTCAAAGGAATACATAGCTTCAAAATTTTCGAAGGAAAATTAATAAATCTTTAAGTGTCAGCCATTTTTCAAATTTCAATAATCACGTGACTAAAATTGCGTCCCGGCCTAAGGGCTAAATTAAGGCTCATAAAACAAGAACCCGTCCATTTTAAAATTCATTCAAATAGTCTTATTATTCAAGTGATAACGTCTACAAATATATTTCCAAAAGTGATTTTAAGATATGATTTTATTTTCAGTTGTTTTGAATCTTGTTTAAAACACCGAAGCGTGCGAAAAAGTTGTGACTATCAATTTCACTGAACATAAAAAAGAGTTAAACCAGAAAAGATACGTTTGATCGATTGGGTGAAGATTTAGTGCGCCATCTAGCGGTGGGACTAGTTGCAGCAGTCGACAATGCCGAGCACCAGGGAGATTCCGGAGGTTGGGAATATCTATCTGTATGAGGATATGGAACCGGTTAAATCTAGATGGGACCGAGTTCCATTTGTTAGATATTTTAGGTAAGTCAAAAATTCTTAGTTCTGTTTATTTCTACTCTGTCTCTCTGCTATTTTACCAATTAATCGCATACTAAATGACGAGAATTTAGACCGAAGACGTTAGAGACGAAAATTCGATGAAAATACTAGTTTCAGAAACTAGAAACTTTTTGACAAAAAATTTGTATCAGGAAAAGTAAGTTTTTTTTAAAAGCAACCCATTCCTTCTTTCAAATAATTACCACACAGTCCACAGCTTCCACACGAGGAAAATGATAAGGAAAACGTTGAGGCTTTATTCAATCTGTATTTACGAAATCTTGGTCCCCCAACTACGAAATTATTGTTCTGTTGTACGTATATATTTTTTTTGAAGACTTTCAATCATTATAACCCTTTTGAAACTCGCAACTACTCCACTTAAATCAAAATGTTGGGTAAAAATGAAAAAAATATATAAAGAAACAAATAAAAATAATGGAGAAAAAGTTCTAGTGTTAATAAAGTATTCTCTTTTTCTAGTATCATTCTACATTTACAATTTTTAAACTGCTATCTGCTGCCTCTTTGAATGTTCGCCTGTTTTTGTCTTCTCATTCGGTGTGTTTTAGGGCGTAATAAGACATAATTTCCTTTCAACTCTCGGAGTAAATGTAATTCAAATACAATTCATTCATATGATAAATGAACAAATAGATAAGCCATAACAAGAGCTCAGAATTGTACCCGTTTATCCACCAATTCCGAGGAGTTACTCTCAATTTTATGAATCCTTTCATGTTGTCGGTGGGCGACCAAAGTGTTGTAACTACAGCTTGAAAGAAAACATGGACGATGTTTAAAATTCTGCTAGTTTTTGTTCAGTTCTCTTTGAAATGACCTGTAACAATCGTAGAATTTTGTGTACAATCTTATTTATGACACAAAAAAATTATCTGTCTTCTCACAGAAAGAAGCTGAACCTTGATGCAGAAGAAATCGAGGTCAAAAGACAGGCCATACTGCGCAAAGATGGACGCTATAGAGTCAGGTAAAAAAATTGATAAAACATACAGTTATTAGAAGTGACCCGTCAAATAAAAAAGACCTCCTGGAAAGTACTAATATTAAAATTAAAAAAACCCTGGTCGATCCTCTGTCACAATATTTATTTGATTATGATATGTACCTAATATTGTACAAAGCATTGTACCTTATGGAATAAAGATTATATTAATCTTGAATTGCAAGAAAAATACAGTACTAAAGTATCTTTACTATTCAGACTGCGTGAATTGGACAGATGTCCAGCGATTTATACTTTTCGCTATATATAGAATTTCAAAGTTTGACAAGTCATTCCATTTTAGCATATGTTTTTTGTTTTGTTTGTTTCAAAAGACTCTAGCTGTAAACCTAACAGTTCCACTGCTTGACACTCACAAGAAAAAACAACTTCGTAAAACATTGTTGAAAATGAAGAAATTGTTTGTTACAACAAGAGACAGATTTCAAAAATATCATTAGGCATTTAGGCAGGCTCTCCTGAATAAGGGGACTTCCTTGTTTTGAAATATCCATAATTCTTAGCCAAAACGTTCCATACATTTGTGATAAATTAAAAGGGAATTTATGGTTTTGTAGTATATCTCAAAAAGCTACCGACATTTCTTCGTTTGATCGAAAACGACTTAAAATCATGAAAATTATTTTACGAAAATTTTATCCTGTTTTTTTTTCAGATATAGCGGTTTATCGGGCTACAGACGAAAATACCTTCATGATCTTTACATAAGTCTGATTGATCTTAAATGGCGGTACGCATTCGCCGTATTTTTCAACGTCTACCTGATTGTCTTCCTACTTTTTGGTATCATATGGTGGATTATAGCATACAACCATGGTGATTTCGAGAATGTCAACAATCCAAACTGGAAACCTTGTGTTAGTACCGTGTACAACTTCCCAAAATGTCTTCTCTTCTCCATTGAAACCCAGACGACGATTGGGTACGGAGTTGCCTACCCTAACACGGACTGTGATGGCGTCTTGTTGATGGTGTATTTACAGATTACGATTGGTATCTTGCTGGACAATATTCTCCTTGGCTTCATTTTTGTGAAATTTGCCCAACCCAAAAGAAGACAGAATACAATTATATTCAGTAAGAACGCTTGCATTACCCATCATGATGGAGAACTTGCTGTTCAGATCAGAATCGGCGATATCCGAAAAAGCCATCTACTCGCTGCGCAGGTGCATGGTTGCCTAGTGAGACGTCACGTGTCAGAAGAAGGCGTGTTATATCCTCTATATCTAAACAAAGTCAAGTTCGAAGCAGACGGGATGGGCGATACTCTAGTACTGATGTGGCCAATGGTTTTGACTCACAAGATCACAGAAGACAGTCCATTCTGGGATATCAAACCGGCAGATCTAACCAACGAGAAATACGAACTTATCATTTTCATGGAAGGGACGATAGAAACAACCGGTGAATTCTGCCAAGTCCGAACCTCATACACACCGAGAGAGTTCCTCTGGGGTCATAGATTTGACAGGATAGAAGAATTCGATTCCGGAAATGGAAGGTGGGAGATCGACTTCGGTGGATTCAATGACGTCGTATACACGTCAAATATACGTCACAGTGCAAAAGAACTTTCCAATTTCAGAGACAAAAAGGTTGTCACTTATTCCGACGATGATGAAGAACCACACAAAGTTCAGATACAAACTATCAACCTGAAGACAGTCTCTTATGACGTGGTACCCGAACTTCCGGCGCGTGACACAAACAGCTTATCACGTGGTATAAAATTTAAACTACCGGGTGATAACAGCACGGAAACCAACGACACAAATAAGGGAAAACGTCCCAGCATTGCTTCTATAGACGAGAAGGGGTACCAAACGGCGGATGATGACGATAACTCGACGATTGGAGATGAAATGGAGAGAAAACAAATATAGTAGGTCAAATTACGGTACTTAACAAATTCCCCTACAGTGAAGCTTTTGAACACCCATTTACAAAAAAAGGGGGGCATTGTGTAAAAATGAAGAAATTGCTTGAAGAAAATCACTTTAAATTGTCGTCTGCAACTCCTCTCAATATGGACCAGTCTAATATTTTGCCGTCTGGTAATAATCCTAATAAACGGGTGAACGATTGTTTACGGTTTACCATTCCTATTATCATCTTCTCAAACACGTGACTTGTTTATCAATTTTTATTGAGGCGTGTTCCGATTTTTTTACAAACATTTTTTTCTTTGTAATTGAGTTGCTGTTTATTAATTAAAAACTCATCTAGGTACATTTTTGAGAAATAGTTTACTATGGAAAACGACTGTCTTGATACTTAACTGATTCTTTTTTATTATTTCAGAAGTTCCGACGTATTTGTGTTGGCTGCCGCTTGTGACAGACAATTCCAATTCTAAATACCGGGATTCAAAGTTTCAGCTGTAAACTAGAACAGTTCGAATTCGTCGTCTTCGGGCGAATTACTATTTCTTAACATATCCATATAGGCATGTTTGTTTGATACTGTAAATTTGATTTCATTTGTAAATATTGTATTATAATAGTCTAATCTTTTCTTTTAACTTTAATAGTAGATTCGATTCTGGCACACCTTAGAATTGTTCACCCTGTGTTTGCTATAAAAGAATGTCTGTTTATAAACTAGGGCTACAACATAGATTTTTACGATCTGCCGAAATACAATGCAACAACAGAAAACAACAACAACAACAACAACAACAACACATTCTGCTTAAATTTTCACTTGCAACCTTTCTTAAGATGAAAATTGGTAGTTGGTATATAGATTCTATAGCTAACAAAATGTAGCAATCGCCTCGACGATTGACAGCACGATAATCTTGCCTATTTCAAATGGCACTCCGACAGAGCACCGCAGATTCACGCCCACTGACCTCCAACAAGATTGTTTGTTTGAGATATCTCACGACAATATGTTGTATAATGTATGATCAGTGGCTTAATCCCGCCTGGAAAACCGCTTGTTGATGACTTAAACGTCATAATTACAGCTGGTGCAGTTACGGCATATAAAAAAGTCGTCAAACCCACTAAATACTTGTGACCGCGTAGATTTTAAATTGTTTTCCTTCTTTGATTTTCAAGCCGAGTAGAAATTTTGGTTAACCTATTTCGACACAATGACGCTTTCTGACGCCCCTAAGAAAAATAGCTTTGGAAGACATTGTGGGAAACGAAGAAATTGCTTGTTACAAGCAATTTCTTCATTATCCACAATGTTTTCTATCGGGAAAGTTGAAAAAATCTGAAATTTCATCAGCTAAAATTTGTGGTCTGCACCATCTTTCAAATTGGACGAGTCTAAAATTTAGTCGTCTGTGAATGGGTTAAATGAAAAGCACTTTCTGTTCTCAGGATTTTTACTTTTGTCTCTGCTACGCCTGTGTACTCGATCTTACATGATTATAACCTTTGTATAATATCCGTTGTAGAAAATTGGTATGAATGCTTTATGGGACTCGAAACTTGTACAGGGACTTAGAACTTTTGACAAATTTGTACATTTGTTGACATTATCTTGATATTGATATTTGATGACTGACCAATCGCTGGCCCCGCCCACTTACTTCATTGGCAACGCCCATCGACTCCGACAGAAAGTCACCCTTCGATTTTTAATTGCGTTATTTTGAAAAAAAGGCTAATAGCATGAAACAAAAACGCAAAATGGTTGGTTGGCGGCTTAAACGTCGTAACTACAGCTTGAATAAGCTGTAGTTACGACGGCTAAGTCGCCAAACCAACAAAAATGTCTCACAAAAATGGCGGCCAATGTCGGTGTTCAAATCTCAATTCCGGACTGAATGAATGATTTGATTGGCCGACTGGTCATTTAATTTGCAGTCGCGATTGGTCAATTCTGTACGACACTGTTTGTAAATTTTGTACTTTTGTTAACATCAAAATGTGTTTTGTACGACAATGTTTGTACACCGATGAGTTTTTCTTTTGTACATTGATGTTTGTATATATTTTCCCTAGTTACACAAACTAATAAAATTTTAAAACTTAAAATTGCGTTGTGAAATTGCGTCATATCTTCTGTTTTCAACGATATACCAAATGGTCAATCTCTTACGAATTAAAAATTAATCTACTCAGCGTTATCAACGGAAATGCAAAAATGGTTCCGAATTGACGGATCGCCGCAGTAATTAAAAAAAAGAGTAGTGACCTATGAACTCCGACATCTGTGTTAATCGTTTTTCTTGATTTTTGCGACTCAAACATGGTAACTACAGCCAACACAAGCTGTAGTTACGACGTTAGATCACCAAACCAACAATTTTAGTTTTATCCTATGTTCGGGACAACCCTTTTTACAACACAGGATCGTTTGAATCTCAGGAGAACTGCAAAATCGATCTTCAGCGGACGTGTCGAGCTACCCGTTAATTCATTAATTAAAGTACTGAAAAGTACTGTAAGGTTTAGTTCAGTAATCTTCTTTATCATGATAAAGAACAGAGGTTTGAGCAACCAAGAAGTTAACCCATTCCCGCACCATCCCTCCTTTATACGCCCCTCAAGAAAATAGTTGTTGAAAACAATGTGGAAAATAAAGAAATTGCTTGTTACAAGCGATTTCTTCATTTTTCACATTGTTTTCTAGCTAAAGGGATAAATATACTGGAATTTTCAACAACGTGAAATTGTCGTCTGCAGCTTATTTGAAGACTCTGATCAGACTCTGAAAAACATAAGAACTACTTTTTATGGCGTCGGCATTTAAAAAAATAAGAACTACTTTTTATGGCGTAGGCATTAGACGGATATAGTGGTTAAGCCTCCAGTGGCAGTTTGCACTCGTTAAACTTTGAGACGACCTCAAAATTTTGTCTGTTAACTTAATCTATCAAAGCTGACGCTTTGCTAGCTAAATAGACGGACAAACGTGATAATTAACAGGAAAAGGGCACCATATAGAATGCATAGTCGTACGTCCAAATACACTTGTTTAAAGTTTGAAAGAAAGTTACTTAATCAAAGCAGATTGGATAAAACAATTCCAATTCAACACAGCCTTAGACCGGTCCAAATTGAAAGAAGTTGCAGACGACATTTTTGAGGTGATCACATTTTTAAATTCTTTGACTTTTGTGATAAAATGTGGACAATAAAAATTGCTTGTAACAAGCAATTTCATCATTTTCCACAATTTTTTCCAAGGCATTTTTCTTGAAAGGCGTAAAAAGGGGGGGGGATTGAGTGGGAATGGGTTAATCGAAGGTTTCATGAAGCGTTTACTGGCTTGACTTTCAATTGGTCGATCATTTCCATTGATTTTGCCAAAGGTTCTAGGAAACATCGGTGGGAAAGAAAGATATGCTAGTAACCAGCTCTTTCTCCCTTTCAAAATATTTGACCAAACTTTTAGAGAAAACTATTTTTGACAATGCTTGCCTTTATCAAACCTCTTTTTATTTGGTAGGCCTAAATGCGTTTGTTTGCATATGGTTAAAGTTTATCTAACGCAGTGCCATCTTTCTTGTAAACATGTATATTTTGAGATATAAATATTTCAAGATTCATTACGTATCGAATTAAGAGCAAAGCGTCATGCTTGTACCAATTGACCAATCGCAGGCTCCGCCCATTAACTCCGACAAAGAGTTCCGCTTCGCTTTTTAACTTATGGACAGTAACATGCAACAAAAATGTAAATGGTTAGCTGTTGTACTAAATGTCGTAACTACAGCTTGAATACGCTGTAGTTACGACGTTTAAGTCGCCAAACCAACAATAAAGGTTAACAAAAATGGCGGCCAATACCGGAGTTGAAAAGCTCAGGTCCGGGCTAAATAAATTATTTGATTGGTCGGATGATTCCTTGATTGACGCGATTGGTCAATTGCACAGATTGTGGTCCGGAAAGACAAACACGTTTACGCAACTACACTTAGCTCATAGTACGACAACTGTGTCTCGCTTATGGTAATCAAGCTTGACAAAAATAAACCTAACCGATTCTATAAAAACGTTTCCTCCTCATCTGAGAATTCACCCAAATTTGATTTTGAATAAAACTCTCATTTAAATTAAACTGTATATCAAGTATTGTAAGAAATGATTTATCAATAAGACATGCTCTCACTATTGTATTTCAACAAAAAGACACGATAAGATTCAAGTAAATTTTGAGTAATTACCCTATCGAGCACCAAGAAAGTTTATAATCTCGTGACTTCGTTACTATTGACCAATCGCGGCTGTCAATCAAATAATCAGTTGACAATGGAAATCATTCATTTGAACCAGAAGTGACATAGGCGACAATTTATTTGAAGTTTTTTGTTGGTTTGGCGACTCAAAGTGCTCAAGCTGTAGTTATTACGCTAAGGTCGCCAACATACTATGCTACTTTTTTGTTAAATGCTACTACCAATATTGTTTGCAAATAACTCCGACAAGTTAAAATCATAGTGGAACTTCCTATAGGAGTCATTGGGCGGGTCCAACGATTGTTCAACCAACACTGCATGTAAAATGAGTATCTTAAATTAATGAGGAGGTTAGAATGAAAGCAAACAAACAAACGAAACTACTCAGTAACTATGCTCGTTTACATATTCAATCAATTCTCACGGAGAGTGCATTCCGAATTAAAATGGTGCCCCTTGACTTGAAGTAATTAAAGCGGTAATTTGTAAAGAGAGTTACTTTCCTGAAAACAGGTTGATATCGGCTATGGTTGATCAATCAAGGTATTCAATTAAAACAGAAGTGAACTTTGGTATCCAACATGTATGATGAGCACCTGTTGATTTGGCACCTAAAAGTCGTAACCACAGCCTATTAAAGCTGGCGACTTAAAAGTCGTAACTACTATTCAAGCTGTAGTTACAACGTCTGGTTCGCGTACATTAATGTTTTACTTTTTTGTAACATGTTACTGACCATAAACTTTGCATAATAAAGCATTTTAATATCAAAATCTAACTACCTGTCGAAGTCAGTAGACAGGGCCAGCAATCAGAATGAAATGTAGGGCTTTATACCGACAAATGACCAATCGTGGCTGTCAATCAATGAATAAAGCTGTAGTTACCACGTTTAGGTCACAAACCAACCATTTTACTATTTTGTTACATGTTACTGGTCATAACTTTTGCAAAATAACGCCGTTAAAAAGCGAGGCGGAACTTCCTGTTGGAGTTAATGGGCGGAGCTTAGTTAGTCATTGGGTGGGGCCAGCGATTGGTCAATTGAAGGATCGCCAGCAACGTCCACTGACCTCCGACATAAAAGTTTTAGTGCTGTAGTTACGACGTTACGGTCGCCAACCAACGATTCTTGTTACATGCTGCTGGCCATAAGCCTTTCAAAATAACGCTGTTAAAAATCGAAGCGGTACTTTTTGTCGATTGTAGCCGTGAAATGAATAAGGGACGCTTTTACTGCCTTGGCGTACGCGCTTAACTTTAAAAGTGACGTGACAGAACCTTGCTTTGGGACAGACAGGTTTCGATATATTTAATTGTAGATCGCCAAGGCGGTTATACGATTTGGGAGATAATGAAGTTGAAAATAGAAGATTTGTAGATGAATCCAAAGTGTTGATGGGGTGTATAAAGCCGTGTAGTATATAAGGGGTGATTATACTGCATAGCTGAAAAGGCTGCATTTAGCTTTCATAGAGACGTGGTAGAGCTAAGCTCGGGACAGGGATATTCCTCGTTCGAATTCCGACTCGATCCAGATGCGGGTTACACAATGATTTAATCTGTTAAACAGTCTAAGGGGGGGGCAAGGATAAGAAAACACAAGCATCACAACCCATTCATTTGATGGAGATTTAATGTATAAATGATAAATGAGTGTATTCGATGCCATTTTAGGCTTATTTCTAATGAAAATACTGAAAAAAGTTTGTTTTAAATAAAGACGCACAAATAAATTCAAATTGACGCATTGTAAGCCACGCAAACTTGAAATCACTTCTAACCCATTCCCACAAAATCCAACTTTACGCCCCTCATACAGCTTTGGGAAAGATGTTACAAGCAGTTTTCTTCATTGTCCGCAATATTTTCTACCTACAAACGGAAAAAAATATTTCTTTTAAATTGCATCAACTAGAAATTTTCATTTGCAACTTATTTCACATTGGGTCAGTCTTAATATAATTGTCTGGTAATTGGTTAACCCATTCCCACAATGTGACGTTTTTAAACATCCCTCAATATGAAAGCTTTGTAAAACACTGTTGGAAAATGAAGAAATTGCTCATTACTAGTAATCATTATCCACAATATTTTTCTACCCCAATAGACAAAGATTTTAAAGAATTCACCAACTTTAAATTGCTCTCTTCAACTTCTTTGAATTTGGACTTGTCTAAAATTTATCATGGGGGAATGGGTTAAAACCCTCCAAGAGCGGAGTGTGTCAGACACTAGAGGATGAGAGCCTGTATGAGACATTTCCAAGAGATTTTTATGGATATCCATAGGGTGCGTGTAGATTGATTGGTTGTAAAGGATTTAACCCATTACCAAACCAGATACTTTTGGACTGGTCCGATATCAAAGAAGTAGCAGGCGCAATTCAAAGTTGGTGAACATAAAAAAAACCCTCAGCCTTTCATTGTAAAAACATTGTGGATAATGAAGAAATTGTTTTAAACAAGCAATATCTTCCTTTTCCACAATGTTTTCAAAAGCTTTTTTTTCCAGATGGGCGTTAAAAAGCAGAATAGTGGGGCAACGGGCCTACCCAATTTTAACAGTGGTTCATTTATATCTAGGGGGCTAGTTCCCCTAACTAGGGTTTTATGTGATTTCTCACACAAGGTCAACCACAACATTCTTTAAAAGCTACCAGCTGCTCATCCCACTTAGGTGTACTAAAGTCAGTTTTTTGAGAGACAGATGATGCATGTTGCAATGACTTTTATCAAATAGCGGAAAAGAAAAATTGACGAGGTTCGAATTAAAGACCCCAGGAGCACAGCGCATTTTGGACTAAACTAACGATCTAAAACCGAGTGTAGAACACTAGCTGATCATTTAAAGACTCTGGTTAGACTGTATGGGCTAATCAGAGTCTTTAATTGGGGCATATTTGAAATTATTAATGTCATGCATATTCTCATTTTATCTTGCAGTAAGTGTTTGGAGCAATCTCCCAAATGGGAAAAAACCTGCAATTCGTTGCTTGGCAAAACATCATAACTATTTATTCAAGTTATAGTTACAATGTTTTTATCGTTCACTTACATAAGTCATTTTTTGAAAACTACAGCTTCACAATACATCAATATTTTGTCTGGTCGAATAACTATTTCACTATTAATAGCAGTTTAATTGGAGCTAACATGATATTAAACAAAACCAAAACAAAAGTATGGCTTACAGGTGCCTCAAGCTCATTTTGGTGCTTGACAGTGGATTAAAAACCCAAGTCAAAAAGGGACATAAAAAGACAATTCTTACATAATTGCTTTATAGTTACCTCTCTTGATAGTAAAATATTCGAAAGACAACCTTGACGACAACGATGACTGCAATGACGACAATGCTAGGGCAATACCTTGGAATTCTCCAAAAACAGCCGATCTAATTACATTAATGTTGCCCTATTTTATCATATAAGCTCTATATCAAACGAAGTTACTTAACCCAGTGCCACATAATCCAGAAATTTCACCAGGCTGCGAATCAACTTATCGCTGCAATCAATCAAAAAGTCGATTCACAAATCAAATCATCCATTTGGACAAGACATTTAGGTCACCAACCAAGCTTTACCTTTTATCTTAATGTCCCTGACAACATATTTTGTAAAATAATGACATTTACTACCTCGTCCAACTGCCACATCCGAGATCAGTGGAAGTGGCCAGTTATTCCATTAATTATCAATAAGACAACAGCAGTAGTATAAGAAAAACTGTATTGGCAGAAATTAGATTCAAATAATTGAATATATAGTGGGGAAAAGTTATCTTTTCCCCCCACAATATATTCAACCATTTTGAATCTAATTTCCACCATTTCAATCAAATCTAGCTTGATGTCTGCGAAGGCTTTAAGTTTTGACCAGTCCATATTATTGTTCTTTTGGAAAATGGAAGACTTTTATCAGATAAGGATTTTTTCAAATTTGGTCAAGTTGCAATAAGTTGCAGACGACATTCTAACCCATTCCCACACAGTGACGCTTTTAAACACCCCTCAATATCAAAGCTTTGGAAAACATAGTGGGTAATGAAGAAATTGCTTGTTACAAGCAATTTCTTCATTATCCACAATGTTTTCTAACTCAAAAGACAAAGACTTTCAGCATTTCATCAATTTAGAATTGTTGTCTAGATCTTCTTCGAATTTGGACTGGTCTAAGATTTTGTTGTGTAGTAATGGGTTAAATGAAAAACGGAAGCAACTCCTACAAAAGAAGACATTGTAGAAGACGTTCCTTGATACAAGCAGTTTTTCTCTTTTTGTTTCCTGCCATAATGGACACAACTTTCCAATCTACATATACTTGTCTGCATTCTCTTTCATTTTGGATAAATGACCAATTGCTGGCCCCGCCCACTTACTCCCTAGGCCCCACCCATTGACTCCAACATGAAGTTCAGCTTCTATTTTTTACAGCGTTATTTTTAATATATGGCCAGCTGCATGTAACAAAAAGGTAGGTTGGTTGGAGACCTAAACTCTGTAGTTACGATGTTAAAGTCACCAAACCAACAAAAATGTATGACAATAATGGGGGCCAAAGTCGGAGGTCAAATCCTAATTCTGGGCTGAATAAATGTTTGGATTGGTTGATTGACTCCTTGATTGACAGCCACGATTGGTCAATTCTATCAATGTGCCATCTGGCAGTCGGATAGTCTGTTATGTCTACAGCCTTTTAGTTTTGGTCAGTGCAGAAACTGGCCATGCTGTAAGAATTTATTGAATGGAGACAATAACCAATTGGTTTAATTCTGTTCATGCAAGATCTAACTTGCCCTATTAAGAGTTTGAAACTGAATAGAACTGTCTCTGTTTTCATTTTTTCTTGTCCTCTTTACATAAAATCACATATCTCTGCGCTACCATGAGCGGTGGAGAATAACCATCGGGGTATGAGGTGTCTTCAAATAATACAGAATAATCATCTTGTGGCTGAAAAAATAATACAGAATTTTTGATACAGACAGGATATATTGGAGCATTTTTATTAGAACTTTCCTTAAAGCTTCTTGTAGAACAATTCGCATCAATTCAATATAATTATGTCAGTCAGAAAGTAAAGTCATTCATTACAACACCTTCAATACCAGCATTGTTGATTATTCCCAAATAGTGTATTCCCAAATAGTGTAAAACTTTTGTATATTTAAGCATTTACATGTATATATTGATAAAATTTTCACTAATGTTACTTAGATGCAGCAAGCCTACCGCAAGATAGAACAAGATGTATTTGTTAAACATGAAAGGCCTGCAGTAGCACATTCTTAGAATATGAACTTGATATTTGACATTAGCTGTGATAGCCAAATTTTACCTTAGAGCTAAAACAAAGGTCTTGCCAAAAGATACGCACATGTAAATTATAGGGGTCCTATCACTCATAAATATATGCAAATGTTATGGACAATGTTAAAGAGTTTATTCTTATTTTCAGACAGGATAAAAACTTCATACCCCCAATCTTTCAATGATATAGGCGATGACAGTGACACAGGACCAGACTAGGCTTTATGCCACACCTCTGTTTTTCACACAAAACATCACAGCTAATATTAACTACCACTATGGCAATACAAGGTTACATCCCAAAGTTCTCAGCAGAAATTTGGGAGATTTATCAAAATCCGCTTGAAAAAGTTTACAGCTTCTTCCGTATGTTTGTGCAAAGCTGTTGAATACACCATAGACTATTTCGACATTTGCAAAAGTTTTACACTTATACCAAAATTCAACTTGTATGCATAATTTAACCCACTCCAACACGACCCCCTCCTTTTTATGTGTCTAAAGAAAAAAGCTTTAGAAATAAATTGTGGAAAATGAAGAAATTGCTTTTATCAATTTCTTCATTATCAACAATGTTTTCTGTCCAAAAAAACAAACAAAATAAAAAAAAAAAAAAAAAAAAATCCATCATCTTGAAACTGTTATTTTTAGGTTCTTTCAATTTGGACAAGTATAAAATTTTATAGTGTGGGAATGGGTTAAAGAGTTTTGGGTAATGCTTCAAAACATACTTGGAGAAATTACATGCTCTAGAAAATAAACAGAGCCTCATACTAGTTGCTCAAATTCAGTCCTCATGCTAATATCCCCCTCTATCCTGTAACTGTAGTTAAAAGCAAATTTACCTTTTTGGGAGGTTCATGTACAAGGGCTCTGTAAAAACAGGTAGTTTGTGGATATAGAGCTAAAACAAGCTGAAAAGAAAATCAAGATATTAAATTGAATAAATTTTGCAATGTAAATTTACAGTATACCCCATTTAAAACACTTTCTCTTAACCCTCTCCTGTACAAACCTGGGATTATATATTGCTGTGATTTTATACTTGAGAAAACATTGTAGAAAAAGGAGAAATTTCTTGTAACAAGCAATTTTTCTT
This sequence comes from Fragum fragum, assembly GCA_946902895.1. Taxonomy (NCBI): domain Eukaryota; kingdom Metazoa; phylum Mollusca; class Bivalvia; order Cardiida; family Cardiidae; genus Fragum; species Fragum fragum. The sequence continues at coordinate 43,528,157 of OX336376.1, read as the reverse complement.
TTTTCAACAATATTTTCTACCATATAGGCTGGTCTCATATCAAATTGCATCCAATTTTCTTTATCGTCTGCAACCTCTTCAATTAGGTTCAGTCTAAAGTTTCACTCAAGAGCACCACCTACGGGTGCCTACGATCGGCTGTTGGGTGCTGGATAGTGGACAAAATGCCTCTAGAGTTATCCCCTTTGATAGTATAGGCTGCTCTTTTGATAGTGAACAAGTGTGCCAAGTTTCAAGTGAATACTTTAGGTAGAACCGGATATCACAAAATGTCAAAGTTTTCCCACGACGAGGACGACGACTACGACGACACCAAGACTATAGCAATACCTCGGGTTTTCTTCAAAAACAGCCAAACTAAACACGGGAAAGGGTTAAAAGAATATATTACTCAGGGCTTGTGTAAACATCTGAAACCAAGGAGTCCTTGACAACTTGACCATGAAACTGATCTTGAAGGGGTCAAAACAACAAAAAGAGCGAATCATAAGAGAAAATTTGAAGGTTTATACAGACCTTTTCTTGAAAAGATATTAAGATTCTTTCCATTGTACATAAAACGTTTAAGAAAATGAGGTATCCAACCTCTTTTGACCCTTAGAATTTTTTTTCTCAAGGGGCTCAAAATTCTGATGGGGTCAATATGACTCTCCCTAAGGGGGTCAACATGATCCCCTTAACCTGTAAGAGAAATTTCTAGAGGTCAAAATAGGAAATTTTCAGATTTTTTGGGTCATAACCCTAGTTTTGACTAATCAAACTTGAGTCCTGTTACTTAAAACAAAATTCATTTAATGACCAAAGCATCTTTATAGACAAACAAAGTAACTAACAAATCAGTGTTTCATCCGAGAATTTCCTTTGTGGGGGAAGAGGGTTGTAACAATTGGAGGGGAAGGTCTTGTCATTTGAGTAATCTAATGCAAGCACAAAATGTGCTTTGCATAACTTGTCTGGTCAAAATGTTATCATTATTTGCACCTTTGCACAATCAAAGACTTACATGTAAGTCATTCTCATTTATATTCCAGATGTGCCTAAATTCATGAACTATTGTACATAGTTTCTGTACATACTGTACATTAGTTTTTACTTGATTCTTGATTGAAGTTTATAATAGTTTTACCAAAAGGGCCTGCAACGAAACCGATCAAAGTCATGAATGACTGTTTTGCCAAACTTCAAATATACCAGGTTGTTCAATCCGGAACAGAAAGATATTCAATATTTCCTACACTTGCATATATAGACTAATTCTCTCATTTAAAAGGCTTGAGACAAATTCCTGTTCAACTTCAAACAGTCTATATTCATATGGAAGGATGATCGCAAAAATATTTAAGTATTGAATAACGCAAATTATTCCAATTTTTTCTTATTTTTTTTCTCCACACATTAAATGAATTTTTTGGTGAGAGTAATACCTTACATTCAGTAATTGCATGCCACAATCCCACAATTGCACAGAGTGGATGCAACTTTGCAAACTGACTAACAGAGGAAATAATACAATATGCCCAAAATCTGTTGACACATTGGATATGATACAAGAATATTATTAAACTGTTCACATAGTCTTTTTAAACAAACAAATAAGATGTAATGAAATGTCTAATTATCATATTGGCAAAAGCCTACTTACAGTTTCTCTAGGAAATAAAGCTTCTGGGTCAGTCTCAGGTGAGGCTTTCCATATGGGTAATGGCACAATTTTTCTCTTACTTAAAACATGACGCCTGGAATGAAAATCAAACACATGGAAATCATAAAATCAATGCTCTGATTAGAAACCAATTTCAGGAATTTCTAGACATAATATATGTCAACATCTTCTAATTGAGAGCGCTGTAAAGCCAAGACAGGAAAGAGTAACCAAGATGTGTTTTATGTGTCACCATACCTACATGACGTCCAATGTAACTCATTAATAGACAGCAAAATTTCAAACTGGCCCAAAATGACAGAAGATGCAGAGAACAATTTAAAGTGTATGAAATTTTTGATGTTTTCAACTTTCTGAGTAGAAAACATTGTGGAAAATGAAGAAATTGCTTCTAACAAGCAATTTCTTCATTTTCTACAATGTTTTCTAAAGCTTTTTTTCTTTGGGCGTCTAAAAGAGTGTTAAAGTGGGAATGGGTTAAGAAATATAACCTTCGTATGTTATTTGACCTTGTCAGATATCTTTGTCATTAGTAATTAGTATTAAGCTAATTCTTAGGTGCCAAGTAAAGTAAAAGATCTTTTATCTTTACCTACGACAATACTCTACAACCAAATTCAAAGATGTTGCAGACAACAAATTCATGCTGATGAAAATTTGGATTTTTCTTTACTTTTTGGGTGGAAAACATTGTGGATAATGAAGAAATAGCTTGTTACAAGCAGTTTCTTCATTTCCCACAATTATCCATAACTTTTTCTTGAGGGGTGTCAAAAAACGTGAGTTAGGGTTAGGCTAAGGTATCTCAAAACAGAGCTAATTGACTTGGTTTAACAGTCTGTCTAACACATTCTTCTTTTCACACAATGCATTCCACCAGATTAATTTGTTCATTTGTATGGGGTTTTATGTCACTTTCAATAATACTTCAGTTAATTCTCTGGGGTTGGTGCACTTTACCAAAGTGCCCTGTCATTTTGTCATACCAGAACAACTACAACATTTGGCCCAAGCCACCAGCTGCTAATTCCACTTGCACTACATGTACTTATCATTCAAACATTAGTGAGAGACAAATGATGCATGTGGCAATGACTTTTGCCAAACATTGGAAAGATGTTGGCCATGCCAGAGTTCGAACTCATGACCTTGAGATTGAAAGCACAGCTTGTTACCAACTGACCTAGATAGGCTTGGAACAAGTATATTGCATAAAACAAGTAACTTGGGCCAAATTAGGAGAAATGACAAGTCCAACATGAAACTGGATGCAGATGACATATCAAAGAACACCTAAATTAAAATTTGGCATCATATAATGAAGATGTAGAAAACATTATCGCAAACAACCTTATGACCCCTGGATTAAGAGAATGGTGCATAACCGCCAGAGTTATTATCAGCAATTTCTTCATTATCCACAATGTTTTCTACCGAAACAGGTGAAAAGATTAAAATTTTATTAACTGAAATTTGTCGTCTGCAACATCTTTTAATTTTGGCCAGTCTAATGTTGTATGGCAATGTTTTAATTTGGATCAGACCTCAGATTTGCCATCTTGTTAAAAGTTTAGTTGAACCTCTTACCAAACAAACCTGCATTTCATCACACTTTATACAGAGATAGAAAATGGTGTGATCAAGCATTTTTTCTCACAATAGTTATCACTCAATCTGGAATAAATTCTACAAATAGACACATATGTCATTTAAGCACATTTATGACATTTCTTACAATTTTACAATGACGCTTTTTGAAAACCCTCAAGAAAAAGGCTAATGAAAACATTGTAACAACCAATTTCTTCATTATCTACGATGTTTTCTGCCAAACAGAAAAAAGATTTTTAAAATGTCATCAACTTAATATAGTCGCCTGAAACTTCTTTGAATTTGGACTTGTCTAAAATTTCATCGTGTGGGAATGGGTCAAGTAAAGGACTTAGATCAGTCTGTGTATTCAACCATCCTGGTCACTCTTTATTATGCATAGGAAATGACTCAAATCTTTTTCTAAGATCGATAAATTTCCCTAATGCACTATGAGTCCAGTTTGCTCTGTGTTTTCCACCTACACATATGCGATATTGCCAGACAACAGCTGCTGATCAAGATATCAATCAGCCAATCAAATAATTCATTTAGATTGAAAGTGAACCTTGACCTCAGAATTGGCAGACATCTATGCAAAGCATTTTTGTTGGTTGAAACGTCATAACTAAAGATTATTCAAGCTGTTCCAACATGTATTTTGCAAACCAACCGTTTTACTTTTTTGTGACATATTACTGGCCATAGGTCTTTTTTTTTGCAAAATTACGCCATTTAATAATTAAGTGGAACAACATGTCGAAGTTCAGTGGGCATGGACAGGGATTGTCATCCATGGAGTCTAGTGTATTCTACAACCTCTTTCAACTAAGACAAGTCTATTATTTTGACACCTGGTGAAAGATAACAGGGGTTGAAATTAGTACACGCTAACTTGCAAAATGCGAATGAACATAGGAAATCACGAATTCAAAAACAGTAACCTGTCGCATTTTTTTGCGAGTTGAAAAATATTGTCATAAACACTCATGATCAGCAAATCTTACTCATAACTGGAAATTACATGAATGGTTATTGGAAAGACGCTTGCTGTCGTCAATTTTGTTTATAATGTAAGCCTCAAAAGTGATTCAACTAATTTCACGTAAGATTTCACCGCAAATAAAAATCATTTTCTGGTAAAACGGCATCTAAATGGGCCCAGACTGCCTTTTAGGAATTACCTAACCAGTCATCTGATGCAAAAAAAACCAGCCCTACCAATCTCGAGGCTAGCTATTCTTTGACAAAATCTGCCGAACGCGTGTGACTTTATTGATTTAATCACTAGCATAATAAAGATTAACATTTTCTTTGTATTGAACTATAAAGAAAAGTGTACCATTTTATTTTGCTGATAGCAACTTGTATTTAGTAAGTTGAAACAATAGGCACTTGCATTTTTTTGAAAGTAGCAAAAATAACTTAATTTCAACCCCTGGATAAACAACAGCTTACTCTTTGCCCTCCTCAGCATCAATATCATCTACTTCATATTTATTGGTACTTGTATTAAACGTCACAACCTCTGCTAAGATCCAGTTCTCCTCGCCGTCGGAGGACTTCACTCTAGCAGCCACTTTATCACCTGGTTTTGCAATATAATTGTTGTCTGCAGGTACAGCACCACACAATGGGGGAGGTCTGAAAATACAGAATATATGTCTTCATAAAAACAAATGCACCTGCAACATAACCCATTCTAACTCAATCCCTCCTTTTTACGTCTCCCCAAGGAGAAAACTTTGGAAAACACTGTGGAAAATGAAAAAATTGCTTGTATCAAGCAATTTCTTCATTACCCACAATGTTTTCTATCAAAAAAGATGAACAAATCTAAAATTCCATCAACTTGAAATTATCGTCTGCAGCTTCTTTCAATTTGGACCAGTCTAAAATTTTGTTGTGTGGGAATAGGTTAAGATTTCCAGTACATTTCCTGATTTTAACGTTCCTGTGATAGAACAAGCAATTTCTTCTTTTTCCACTATGTTTTAATTGCATTGACTATATATTGTTGTCTGCTTCCTGTTTGATTTTGGAAAAGTCTACAATTGTGTGAAATAGTGAAGGGTTAAATTATCATAAAAATGACCATGACATTCCAACTTTAATTTAGTATCAAGAGAAAGACCTTAACCCTTTCCTGGACAAACACGGGATTTTACGTCTCTGTGAATTTATACTTGAGAAAACATTGTGAAAAAGGGAGAAATTGCTTGTAACAAGCAATTTCTCCCTTTTCCCACATTATTTTCTACCACATAGGATGGCCAGATTTCAAATTGCATGCATTTTTCATTGTCGTCTGCAACCTCTTTCAAATTGGACCAGTCTAATATTTCATAAAACAGGAAAGGGTTAATACATGTACTAGAAATACATCGGTGAAAAAAAAAGATTTATCACAAATAAATAAAAGTTATGGCAGATTATCAAAGTTTGAATTGCATTTATTTGCCCCTATCATTCTTAACTAAATAACCACCCAACAAAAAGTTTTGCAAGTCAAAGTTGAAGAAAAGTCAATCAGAAGACACCCTGAGAAAAGAACTGTCAATTTCTTTATTTTCAAGTCTTTTCCAGAGTCATTTTCTGGAGGGTCATAAATAGGGAATATTACAACAGTGTCTTTTCTATTTGTTGTTATCATGTTCGAGAATCGTGTGTAGGTATTTTTTAATTGGATGAGACCAAAGTCGAATCCAATAAAAAATACCTACACATGTTTCGAGAAGATTTTTTAAGTTTTTTCACTCCATTGCCATGGAAACCAGGGTTCTTCATGGATTTCAATTCTTTGAAGTATTTTGAAAGAGCATGACCTAAGGATCCATTCTGTGAAGTTTTGTTGAAATTCAATGGTTAGTTTAGGAGGAGAAGATTTTTTGTAATTGTGAACGGATGGACGACGACCGATCACAATAGCTCACCCAGAGCACTTCGTGTTCATTTGAGCTAAAAAGCAGCCATCCTTTACAAAAAGAAAACATTGTGGAAAACATTTTCCCAATAATAATATCACAGGGACGTAAAAATCTGGGATTGTAAAGGTACGGGTTAATTTGAAGAAAGAATCATAATATTATAGATTTTTTTTGTAAATAACTTATGGTTAACTATTAAGGAGGGGAAGTTTATCAGGAGAAATATGTTACCTTTCTCCAGGTTTGCTGACCCAAAGTGGTAATGTAACAGCATTCTGTTGTAACATGGACATTAACACACCTCTCCTCATGATAGGCTTTGGTCTGTCATCTGTAACAAAATGACTTATCATCATTCACCCTGTTTCAGTATAACATAGGAATTTATCCGTAATAATGCTGAAAAAATCATTTCAGCATTTCCTGTTCAATCATTCGTTTTTATGCCATTGTGAAAACATTATAGAAAAAGAAGAAATTGCTTGTAACAGCAGTTTCTTCTTTTTCCACAATATTTTCTACCCTACAGAATGTTTTTTTTCTAATTAAATCCACTTTAAATTTACGTCTGCTGAACCCTTGAATTTAGAGGGAAAGGTTTAAAATTTCAATCAAATCTAAGGGCTGGTTGTGGATAGAAATTTATCCTGGTTGTAGATAGAAATTTATTGCCAACAAGTGGCCGATAAGGCCTTATCATTCACCTGAGTCCAAAGAGCACAAAAACAAATAAAAGTCAACCAGATTATGCTACATACCAAATATCAAAGCTCTTAGCCTTTTAGTTTGGTAGAAGAAGAGTTTTAAAGTTTTTATTATATAAGCCATATGTAAAATTCGTGGTGTTCGGGAAAGGGCTAATTATGACCCTAGGGTCATAATTCATACCATATTGATAGAGATCCACAAGATGATGCTACATACCAAATATCAAAGATCTAGGCCTATCTGTTTGGGAGAAGAAGAATTTTAAAGTTTTCACTACATAAGCCTATGTTAAATTTGTGACATCTGGGAATGGGCTTATTTTAAACCTGAGGCAATAATTTGTACAATCTTGATAAAGGTCCACAAGACAATGCTGTATACCAAATATCAAAGTTCTAGGCCCTCCTGTTTTGGAGAAGAGGATTTTTACAAATATCACTATATAAACCTATGTTAAATTTGTGACGTCTGGGAATGGGCTAGTTCTGTCTCTTGGGCAATGATCTATACAATCTTGATAGAAATTCACCAGCTAATGCTACATACCAAATATAAAAGCTCTTGGCCTCTAAGTTGGGAGAAGAAGATTTCTGAAATTTTCATTGTATAAGCCTTTGTTTAACTTGTGATGTTCGGGAACGGGCTAATTTTGACCCTGGGGTTATAATTTATACAATATTGATAGAGGTCCACTAGATGATGCCACATACCAAATATCAGAGCTGTAGGATTTCATAAGGATGCTTCCTGCCAAGTTTGGTTGTAATCCATCCAAGGGTATTTAAGAAGAAGTCGAAAATGTAAAAGGTTAATGCACAACGCACAACGACAGACAAAACACGATGACAATAGGTCACCATGACCTTCAGTCAGATGACCTAAAAATCAGAAATAAATGATTCTAAGCACATTAGGATAAAGAGGTTGTGTAGACTAAGATCAGTATCTGTCACATAAAGATAAAATTAAGACTTACCTAATCTCCTGTTTTCTCGGATAGCTTTAATCTCAGATATTTTGTCTAATGCTTTTCTTAGAAGTCTGAAAAAAGAACAAGAATTAACATTAATAACAGCTTTTCATGATGTAATTCGTTTTGAAACTTTGACATCACTTTTTTCTAAGCTATTTCTTATTTCACCATATGTTGTTAGATTCATTACTATATTCAATAGTTAACTTCCTATCCTTAATTTTCCAAAAGTTTTAAAACCCAGGCTCCATTTGCAATTTTTTTATAGATTCATAAAAAAATTCTGGGAGTTCTACTAAAATGTTCCTAAGAAAGATTGGCACAAGGTTTTGTGTAACTTTTACATTTGAAATTTATTGTTTACCATGAAAGTTGTGCATATTTTGTAAAAAACACACAAGTAAGTTTTATTTATTTCAATCTGTTACCCAGATGGCAAAATTTTAAGATTTGCCCAACTTCAAAAATGTTGAAGATAGCAATTAAATGTTTGTGAAACTTGAGCTTTTTTCCACTTCTTGGGTAGAAAACATTGTGGAAAATGAAGAAATGGCTTGTTGCAAGCAGTTTCTTTATATTCCACAATGTTCTCCGAATCATTTTTCTTGGGGAGGGGGCTAAAAAATTGTGTGGGAATAAGTTAAATCTAAATGTATTAACCCTTGTCATGCTGAACCACAAATATTCCCGTTTTGGCAGGAGGTATAGATAAAGATTAGCCTGCACAAATGTGCATTCTGATCCGAGTCTACACCACCTGCTTGTCCAATTTATTCTAGAGTTGTTTATTCAAATAACTACCAAAGAAATATTGACCAGCAACTAAAGTTTTGATGCTTTCAGTCCTTTGATTTTTATTGCATATCTGGGAAAGGATTTTATCCAGCATGACATGGGTTAACATTCTCTTTAGTACAACAATGTCCTAAATTCTATTTCAACACTTACTCTGCTTCTCCCTCTGCATCTTGCATAGCTGTATTGTATAGACCTCGCAGTTTTGTTTTGTAGTATGGAGTAACTGAAATGAAAGTTTAAAGATTCCCTACATTGCGAGATTTTTGAATTGTGAAAGATGCAATCAGAGAAGATTTTGCACTTTTCAAAGTTTATGTAATTTAACCCATTAATAGGTAACAAAATTTTAGGTTGATCTGATTTTAAAGTTAATGTTGACAAATTTTCAAAGTTCCCTAAAATTGGAAATTAAATGATACATTGGGAAGAAATATTGTAAATTACATGCTACAAGAAAAATTTCCTTTTTCCATAAAGTTTTCTGCAATCATATCCTTAGAAGGCATCAAAAAGCACCATTGTGTTGTAATTAGTTAAAATGAAAGTTCTAAAAAAGGCTGATAATATGAGCTAAATAAATTATAATAATAATAATAATAATAATAATAAAAAAAAGATTTCCAAAATAACCCATAAAAGAAACTACTTTCTCTTTCTATGATGCAGTTACACATAATATATGCAAGGTTAAATGATTACAAACATTCTGTGAAAATATCATAAAGAACTTCAAGAAGATTTCTGCTAACAGGAAGATGCTTACACCTGCCTACTGACATTGCCAATCGAATATCATCGTGAGAAAAGGAGGGCGATGCATTATCTGTTACATGTAATTTCTAATATTTCCTCAATATTTTCACAAGCCTTTTCTTATGAGATGATAAAAGCACCCCTAGAGTGGAACAACTTTGTAAAGTTATTCTGAAATCCATTTATAAATATAGAAGAAATGCTTTAGACAAGGTCATTTTTTCAAACTTGACCTTTAGCTGTGACCTTAATAGATTAAAAATAAATAATAAACTTTTTTCATGACACAAGCACTTGTCAAAGAGAACAAATGTGTCACATTATATCAAATCAAATTTATCATAAGATACATTTATACTCCAGACAAGGTGAATTATGATACTTGATCTTCACCTGCAAAACTGTGTCAAGTTATATTGAAATCCATCCAAACATGTACAAGTTATGCTCCACGTATAAAGGGACACACAGATACACACATACACCCCTTCCCTCATTCATAGAAACAAGAGGGCCAGAATGGCCCTAAAATCGCTCACCTGACTAATGTAAGATGATTCAAAATTGAAATTGGCCAAATGGTTACTGAGGAGAAGATGTTTAAAGATTTCAAAGTCAAAAACTGCCCTACCCTTCCAAGCCCTTATTTGGTCATCAATCAAAATTCTAGAACAACTTTTGAAAAGGGTCACTCAAGGATTATTCATACCAAATTTGGTTGAAATTGGCCCAATAGTTACTGAGGAGAAGATGTTTAAAGATTTCAAAGTCAAAAACTGCCACGCCCATATTTGGGCGTGAAACCAATTTCTGCAAACAACTTTTGAAAAGGGTAACCCAAAGAACATTCATGCCAAGTTTGGTTGAAATTGATCCAATGCTTACTGAGGAGAAGATGTTTAAAGATTTCAAAGTCAAAAAAGTGCCTGACCCTGCCACGCCCATATTTGGGCATTAATCAAAATTCCAGGAACAACTTTTGAAAAGGGTCATCAAAGGAACATTCATGCAAAGTTTGGTAGAAATTGACCCAACTGTTACTGAGGAGAAGATGTTTTAAGATTTCAAAGTTAAAAAAACTGCCACGCCCATATTTGGGCATAAATCAAAATTCTGCGAACAACTTTTGAAAAGGGTCACCCAAGGAACATTCATACCAAATTTGGTTGTAATTGGCTCAATAGTTACTGAGGAGAAGATGTTTAAAGATTTCAAAGTCAAAAACTGCCACGCCCATATTTGGGCGTGAAACGAAATTCTGCGAACAACTTTTGAAAAGGGTCACCCAAGGAACATTCATACCAAGTTTGGTTGAAATTGGCCCAATGGTTCCTGAGGTGAAGATGTTTAAAGATTTCAAAGTCAAAAACTGCCACGCCCGGCCACGCCCATATTTGGGCATAAATCAAAATTCTGCGAACAACTTTTAAAAAGGGTCACCCAAGGAACATTCATGCCAAGTTTGGATGAAATTGGCCCAATGGTTACTGAGGAGAAGATGTTTAAAGATTTCTAAGTCAAAAACTGCCATGCCCTGCCACGCCCATATTTGGGCATAAATCAAAATTCCACGAACAACTTTGGAAAAGGGTCACCCAAGGAACATTCATGCCAAGTTTGGTTGAAATTGGCCCAATGGTTACTGAGGAGAAGATGTTTAAAGATTTCTAAGTCAAAAACTGCCACGCCCTGCCACGCCCATATTTGGGCGTAAATTTTGATACCTTTTTGTATGGAACTATTTTGTGCAGAAGCATACAAATCGCTGCGTGCTCAAAATTTTGTATTTTGTTCAAGGAGTTATGAATAAATTTTTTCGACCAATCAGAACGCTCGTTTTTGATAGACAAAACTAAAAATTAAATTATTGACCCAAAACTAGTGCTTAAAGTGCTTTCTGTCTAATACAGTTCTGAAAAGGATTTTATTCAGCTCCTTTTTTTCCTCATTCTTATTTTGCATTTATGCTTAACCTTCGAGGCAAGTATCATGGTTTATGTTGTTGCCTTCCGGTCTGGTTTTGTTTACACTTTTTCCCCCCTAAACAGGTAGTCTAGATATCACATTAATTCCCGGGATCTGAATACCTGTAAATTCCAGTATACTGTAGTTATTTGTTTCTCATAAATTATAGAAATACAAAAAAGCTAATTGACAATTCTAAATGTTTTTAAAGATTGAAAAAATGTCATCAGTCACTGACTCAACCAGAAACAAAGATCTGTGATCACTTTATCAACTCCCGCAAGATACCGGCAACAATGTCCTGTATTTTTGTGTTGGCTTCCGAGCTTTATCTTTCGTTGTCTACATGTCAAAATGAATAAATTTGAAGTTAAAAACAAGATGACCATGACGGTCCTGTATCCCTCCCCTGAGTATTATGGCTCAAGGCTTTATAATAAAAACAAAATATTAAAGTTCGACTATTTAGAGCTAATTTCCAGAGTACAGTAAATCTTCGAGGTATTTTGGTAGAGGCTTAATAGATCATGATTTATACCAAATATCAAAGCTCTAGGCTTAATGGTTTAGAAGGAGTTCAATAGACATTGATACATACAAAATATTAAAGCTCTAAGCCTTATTGTTTAGGAGATGCAGATTTTCAAAGATTTCCTTCTTTAATTCAATGTAAATCAAGGATCACACAAAAAAAGGGCTAATTTTCAAGGTACGTTATTTCTTTGAAGTATTTTGGTAGAGGGTCAATAGATGATGATTTATACCAAATATCAAAGCTCTAGGCCTAATGGTTTAGAAGAAGAAGAATTTCTTATATAGCTCCTTTTTTTATTACTTTCTCAAATCAGGGATCATACAGAAAAGGGCTAATTTTCAGAGTATGATAATTCTTTGAAGAATTTTGGTAGAGGGTCAATAGACATTGATACATACAAAGTATTGTAGCTGTAGGCCTAATGGTTTGGGAGGAGAAGAATTTCAAAGATATCCTTCTTTATTGCTTACTAAAATCAGGGATCACACAGAAAAGGGTTGATTTTCAGATTATGGTAATTCTTTGAAGTTTTTTGTAAGTGAGTTCAATAGACATTGATACATACAAAATATTAAAGCTCTAAGCCTTATCGTTTGGGAGATGCAGATTTTCAAAGATTTCCTTCTTTAATTCTATGTAAATCAAGGATCACACAACAAGGGCTAATTTTCAGGGTACGTTATTTCTTTGAAGTATTTTGGTAGAGGGTCAATAGATGATGATTTATACCAAATATCAAAGCTCTAGGCCTAATGGTTTAGAAGGAGAAGAATTTCTTATATAGCTCCTTCTTTATTACTTTCTAAAATCAGGGATCATACAGAAAAGGGCTAATTTTCAGAGTATGATAATTCTTTGAAGAATTTTGGTAGAGGGTCAATAGACTTTGATACATACAAAGTATTGTAGCTGTAGGCCTAATGGTTTGGGAGGAGAAGAATTTCAAAGATATCCTTCTTTATTGCTTTCTAAAATCAGGGATCACACAGAAAAGGGTTGATTTTCAGATTATGGTAATTCTTTGAAGTATTTTGTTAGTGAGTTCAATAGACATTGCTACATACAAAATATTAAAGCTCTAAGCCTTATCGTTTGGGAGATGCAGATTTTCAAAGATTTCCTTCTTTAATTCAATGTAAATCAAGGATCACACAAAAAAAGGGCTAATTTTCAGGGTACGTTATTTCTTTGAAGTATTTTTTCAAAGATCAGGGGTTTTCCTACCTTTTCAAAACAGGGACCTGGGACCCATGATTTTGGGAAAAATAGCGCGTAAATTGGCCAAATTGGGAAATTTGAGTAACAAGATGGCTACCTACCTGTGAAAGAGCTAGTCAACTTCATATGTATTGTTATTTTCATGTTTTGTATGCCTTATTATGTCCTTTTCTTTCCCAGTTGGTGGCTTGGTTGGGATTTTTAAATTTAATTGTATCAATTCCTGGGCTTTCTTTTCTTACAATACAGACAAACAGTAGTTTTTTTTAGCATATTTGGTGTTAATTTGAGGATAATATCTCCTTGACTTCAAACATATTGAGGATATCTAGGTACACACAACAAATATACAATGGAGAAATAATAATAAAGAATATCCTCACATTATCACCAATTAATCCCACCTTTTATCTCGGTAAGATGAAAAAGAAGCAAGATGATCATGAAATAATTAACTAATTAATCAAATAATTCAAATTCAAACACAAAACAATTGATTGACTAGTGAATAATCAGTTTATCATTCTAGTTATTTTCATTGTTTCTTGTAAGCAGTTCATAAAGAGATTTCATAGCAATATAGTCTTGTAAATAGCACACATCATCAGTTTGTGAGGTAATAATAATAGTAATACAAGTCATATTATAATTCCTTCCTTAAAAATCTAATTTGCAAGCAGTCCATCACATTGTTGTTTACATGTACATGTATATGGTAGTGAACTTAACTTATGAGCAGCACTACTAACAAGACTAGACTAATAAAATTGAATTATCTCCATCCTTTGGAAGCAGTTTATCATGTTGTTTTCAAAAGCAATAGTTGAATTCATTTAGCACAATTCTTCCATGTGGTTTTCTAATACACACATGTACGTGTAACATTTACAGTTCTGCTTCATCATGCAATTTATAAGACTATATTGTTATGAAATATCTTGATGAAATACTTACAAGAAACTTCCTCCTTAAAATGAAATAACCACAAAACAAATAAACAGTTAAATCTTTGTAAACTCTTGACAATAGATTTCATTGGTAAATAACTGAATGCCTATATTTGCAAAAACTCTGAACAAATGAAAGTGACAAGATCAGACTGTATATGAATTTTCTGTTTCATCATTATCATGAAATGGAAAATGATCCTTTCATGAGAGGCAGATTCAACTACTATTGCTGAAAGAGGCTTATTCAGTCATTGCCTGACACTGCATGTGATTTAAAGCTGTATTTTCCTTTTCTTTTGAGATTTGAATCTATCCACTAAGTCTTCAAGCATTTGACCAGAGAGTACATCAGGGCCTACACTGATCATTCTCATGAGGCATGTAAGATTGGTTTGTGTCAGCCTACTTCGAAGTGGAGTGCAGACATCATTCATAAGACTAAAGCCTCTTTCAACAACAGCAGTTGAAGCTGGTATCAGTAGACTGTAAATAACAAGCTGGTAGACTCTAGGAAAGCAGCCTCTCATAACAGCATCATTCTCCATTTCTTTTTGGACATTTGTAACCGACGCACAGCCCCTTTGCTTGAGCATAAAAAGCTGCCTCATGAAAGATTTCAGCTCAGTTTCTACAGACTGTTGGCTGTCAAAGTCGGCAGGAACCAAGGTGTGATGGCCATCAAATGTATCGTCAGCAGGCCTCCCATAAACTTCACTCAGCCTTTTGATAGCAACATTGCCATAATCAGCAAGATCAGATATGTCATCAGGGAGGTTTCTGGGATCAAGAACACCAAAGGCATTGATTAGAGGTATGGTATGAAAGGCATCCTCTATCTCAGCTATCAGATCATATATGAAGGGCACACCAACAGTCTGCAGAAATTCAGCTGGAGTGTAATTGCCATCAACAGCATTTCTTCTACGTTGGGCTAGGTCAGTTCTGTCATCAATAATGTCAAACATGTCTTCACATTTTGTGAAGTCAGTATCAGCATAATTGGCAGACTGATACTTTGCTACAAGCTGGTGTAGGTCATCAAGAGTCTGCTTAACCCTAGAGTCAAGATGAGTGAAATTTACTTGATCTTCCTGCAGATACAGACTCAGAAAGTTCACTGGCCTCAGAACATCGCATAACAAGAGTATCATGGCAACAACATCTCTCCTAGTTGTGAAATGTCGAATGCCAAACACTTCAGGCTGATTTGATTCAGCATACAGACTATCAAGTGTATCAAGGAGTGCCTCATAGCGGTCAATAAATCTAACAGATGCATGTAAATGTGATAACCATCTTGTCATTGACGCTTTCACAAGGACCAGTGGCCGTTGGCCATAGACCTCCTGCATACCAAGAAATACAGCCATTTTCTGAGGTGAATACTCAAAGAGATTGTAGAAAGAAATTAGAGTATTATCTACATCACAGAGAAGTGGATATGTTTTTGTCAAGTGCTTCAAACATAAAGCAAGCCTGTGATTTCTGCAGTTTATATACACAGCATAAGGTGAAGCATTTGTCATGCGTCTCTGAAGCCCTTTGTGAATGCCACTCATAGTAGCACACCCATCAAAGCCCATGAACCTTACATTTCTGATATCTATCCCTTTAGCAACAAAAAAAGTTTGGATAGACCTCATGAAATCTTCTGCTCTGGTACGGCCCATTTCAATAAGGCCCATAAAATGATCTGAAACAGTTCCACTATCATTCCACCTGCAGTAAATTGCTAACTGTGACCGATTGGCTTTATCTGTGCTTTCATCTGCAAGTAAAGCAAACTTATTGTTCCCCAGAGTCGCAAGACAATGCCGCTCTAACACATCACCAAAATTTTCAATCATCTGTCCGACAGACTTTGATGAAAGGTAAGTAACTTTCTCTGACTCCTGTGTTTCATCTGAACCAGAAGGCGGAGAATCAAGATGCCAAGCTAAATCTTCAACCCCTAGATCTGCTACAAATCGGACAAATGATTCAAAATTTTCTGTGACAGCCCTTTTCTGCCTAACAAGAAAGTACAAACACCTGTGAAGTTTTTTTATTACTTCACGGTTACGATCAATTTCTGACTGCTTTTGTGACTTGACCTGTTTATAAACATTGACATTACTGGTGAATTGTGTGTAACGTGTTACAGCATTCTTATGCCTATTACTTTCAGCATGTTTTGAAAGTTTGCGGCCTGCATGATCCCGAAGCTGAACTCCTATGTCAATATATTCAGTATCCCCTTGTTTGTCAAATGCAAAAAGTTCACAGACTTTACAAATACAGCCACCTTTGGTACTACTGTAGTACACCCAGTTAAACATTTGTTCCCATTTCAGGCTAATAAATTTTCTCCCATCAAATTTGAAAGTGGAATATTCTGACTCGTTGGTTGAGGGTTGATATTCCGACTGGGGACCGGTGGAAGCTTCTGAGGCTGTACACGAACTTTCTTTGGCACATGGACTCAAAGAGTCAACCTTGGATGTCTGTGTAGGGACTTGGACCTAAAATAAAAGCAGGCCTGACACTTTAAAAATTGTCAAAACATGTTGTCTCAGGTGGATTTTAAGTACCATCTAACTCTAACACATCTCAAGGTCAGTGAGGTTACCCAAACTGGGTTTCTATGATAAGTATTTTAAGGTTGAATTACAGCCTTAAAATACTTATCATTTAACCCATTACCCCACAGTGACGATTTTTGAAGCCCTCAACTAAACAAATTTGAGAAAACCTTGTTAAGAGTGGAGAAATTACTTTTAACAAGCAATTTCTTCATTCTACGCAATGATTTCTCCTGAGAAAGTGAAAAAAATCAAAATTTTCTTCAACATTGAATTGTCGTCTTCAACTTTCTTGAATTTGGACCGGTCCAAAATTTCTGGAAAAGGGAATGGGTTAAACCCAGTTTGGTAATAAGGGGTATCATAAAAGTTGACCATAAATATTTGATCGGACAATTTAGCTCATTCCCAAACAATGATGCTTTTTGACACCCCTCGAGAGAAAGGTGTAAAAAATCATTGTAAAAATGGGTGAATAGCTTGTGACGATTAATTTCTTAAAATGTTTCCTAAGACCTTTACAAAAAGATAAAGATTTTTAAAATGTCTAAAACAAGAAATTTTCGTCTGCAACTTCTTTGAATTTGGATCAGTCTATCATTCCGTTGTAGACCGGGTTATACATGTAGGTTAAACCAGGGTTAAGCAAGTGAAAGTTTATAACAATGTAATCTACCGTTGAAGGAAAAAAACAATCAAAATGCAGTCACGAAATTTTGGTCTAAGTATTTTTCTTTAAAATCGGTAATTAGATCATTTCAATAAGGAAAGATTGTGACTGAAAAGTTGTTTCTATCATCCGCTTTATCTTTTTGACCACGAGAACAGTAGATGATCGAAATCGCCGGTGTCGACATGAATGCATTTTGCCCATCTCGATCGATGTCTGCTGTTATTAGTATTTGTTACAAAAAAAATAAAAAGTAAAAAGAAATTCAAATTTGAGGTTCAAATTTTTCGTTTAATAAAAGAAATACCCTGAAAATTTTCCGAAGGTTGCGGTTTGCTGCAAATTTAGAGTTCGGCCGTTCATAAACGAAAATACGGTATCGTAGAAGGTCGGAATCAAAATAAATTGAATTTATAACATTATAATATTTGATTATATCCTTTATACAGTTTTTTAAGATTGACCAGTACACGCGAGGAGAGTGTGTCACTGTGAGAACACAACACGGTCGCCTAGACAGTCGGCCCCTTTGAAGTGAGTTGAACCTCGGAGAAATTTACAGAGTGACGTCACTTTGAAACCGAGTTAGGCAAGGAATTATGCGACTTTTTTAAACTTAAATAATATTATATATTGTCTCGGATATGATTTGATATTAAAAGTAAGTAATTAAAGCTAATTTTCTCGGAAGCTTTGAATTTTAATCCTTTAAATTCATCTGGCTTTGTTTATAATATACGCGCGCTTACAATAGCCTAATCCAATTAGGGCACGCGCGAGTGACACAATCTCGTTGTCTGATAGCTAAACAGCGGTCAATAAACAGTAGGCCTATCGATAACAGTTAAACTCTTGATTTATGATTGAAGAGCTTCCGATCGGTAGTCGAATACCCTCTGTCACCTATTTTTTAAGCCTGTGGGTTAGATTATAGCCAGGCGACATCTCGTATCTTCCAGGCAATTTCGAATTTGCTTTACTCGGTAACTGAGGCGAAGTTTTTGGAAACGTAGCGACTTTTTAGCCCTGAGTCACCAGAGGAGGCTCGGATTACCTATAGCCTTACTGGTAATGTAGTTACCTGTCCCGTTTTTGTTGTGTCCCAGGCAGGGGGCTTGTCCGCACTTGGATGGTCCGGGTCATTTGTTGGCTCAGAACGACTCTTAGATGGCCGATTGATCTTCGCAGGAGAATGCTCTTCTTGGACCACTTGTTTACCAAACCCAAAGTTTTCTAGCTTTGAACATCCAGGCGGTGGTTTTTTTGACAATTTTTTAAGGTAGTATACACTGTTGTGTGACATGTTTTTAAAAACAAAACAAAGTCGAAAGAACGTTTTGTTTATTTGGTTGGCTATTGATTTGTATTGTTCCCGGGATAGAACTTAGGCGAACGGCGAAACGGGAGCCACGACCTAAAAATAGGTCTCATGTGCGTTTCTCGGAAATCTCACGACCTAAAAATAGGTCCCATGTGCGTTTCCCGGAAATCTCGCTTGTGCGCATGTGCCAAATCGTCACGGGCGTTACACAAGTTTTAGCTTTTACAAAAAGCTTGCCAGCGCTGTTTTATCTGTGTGTCTTTTTTAGAAGTATTGGAAAAATCGGCGAGCGTAATCAATATTATACAAACTAAAATGATGGCCCCCGATTTTACCAGATTTCGGCAGCCGGAATTAGGGGAATTTCACTCATAATTTTGGGAATTTTCACCTGAAAATTGGGAAATTTTATATGTTTTTGCGATTGGGAAAGGGTCCAGTATTCGGCCCCAAAATCGGCCTAGAAAAATCCCTGAAGATATCCTTCTTTATTCCTTTCTAAAAGTCAGGGATCACACAGAAAAGGGCTAATTTTCAGAGTGCAAATTCTTTGAAGTATGGGGACTTAAGAACTGTTTATTACATAACCAATGTGGAGTAATTCAGAAATGTAGTTGTAGTTACTTACTTTTTTGTTCCTGTTGCATTCTTTCATGTGTTTTTGTAATGTTAGTTAGGTTTTGTTCTCCCCTTGTCCTTTCCTCCTGGAAAAAAATGCATGTTTAAAGATCTATAGAAAATAAGTGCACTGAATTGGGATGTCCAATTCTCAGCTGTACGGTTTTTGAAAGGGGAAATTATTCTTAACCCATAACCAACAGTCAAAATATTAGACTGGTCAAAATTGAAGGGACTTGCAGATAACAAATTAAGCTTATGAAATTCTGGATTTCTGAACCTTTGGGGCAGAAAACATTGTGAATAATGACCTTGACCTTGGATGTATCACAACAAATGTTTCGCATGATTCTAACACTTACCAAGTAAAACAACTGTACCAAGTTATTTTCAAATCCATCCATAAGTAGAAGTTATGCTCTGGACAAGGTCCTTTCACCTTCAACAGGGACCTTGACCATGCACATATGACCGATATGACACTAGCAACCATCAAGTAGAACAACTGTGCAAAATTATTTTCAAATCTATCCATAAATGTAGAAGTTAACTTATGCACTGGACAAGGTCAATTTTATTGTTTGACCTTCAACTATGACCTTGACCTTTGAGGTATCACAACATACATTTCGCAAGACACTAGCACTCATCAAGAAGAACAACTGTCCAAAGTTATTTCCAAATCCATCCATAAATGTCGAAGTTATGCTACAGACAAGGTCAAGTTTGTTGTTTGACCTTCAACTGTGATTTCTTCTTTTTCTTGAAAGTTTTCTAAAGCTCTTTTTCTTTGGGATGCCAATTTGTGGGAATGTGTTAAAACAAGGGCACTGCAAGGAAAACCTTACCTGAACTGCTCTATCCTGGATGGTGAGTGAAGGATATATGTTTTAATACTTTACTGTGCAGTCCCTGGTTTTTAATTTCCAAGTGATTTAATGCTTAAAATCATGATTCCTATACAAACATTGTAGGAAGAAACTAATGTGAAAATAATGTGTTTATCGTAATAAGAAAGGTTTTCTGGTTAAACTATTGTAATAATCTTTTCTAATTAAATCACTTGATTGATTGAATGGGGTTTAACCCCAATTTTAATAGTATTTCAGTCACATTGCAACAGCTGGAGTACCTAACAATTGATTCCTGGTATTTCTCACACCTGTACTACCACTACTTCCTTTCCAAGCCTCCAGCTGCTATCCCACTTATGGTTTACGATTATCCACCCATTGGTGAGAGACAAACATTTAAATTACTTGAATGAAGTTTTAAAGCATCCAATATTGAGGTAAGCTTTTTAAGCTCTTCATTCCAAAAAGTCTTTCAATTACAAGTCTGTAGAAATGACCAACAACTGACCAAGCCTACTTACTCAGTTGGCTACACCTATTGACAAGAAGTTCCAATGTTTCAACAGCGTAACTTTCAAATTTATGACCTGTAGCATGTAACAAAAAAGTAGTGGTTGGTTGGTAACTAACCATTGTAACTACAGCTTGAATTAACTACACCATTGTAACTACAGCTTGAATTAGCTGTAGTTATCATGTAAAATATGCAAAACCAACAAAATGATTCACAAAAATGGCAGCCAATGTTTGAGTTCAAACTTCACTGCAGGTCTAAATGAATGATTTAATCCATTACCAGACAGCAAAATATAATATTGGCCCTAATTGAAAGAATTTGCAGATGACAATTTTAAAGTGAATGAAATTTTGGATTTTTCAACTTTCTGGGTAGAACACATTATGCATCAAGCAATTTCTTCATTATCCACAATTCTTTCTATCCAAAAGGACGAAAAAACTTAAACTCTATCAACTTGAAATTGTCATCTGCAGCTTCCCTCAATTTGGACAGTCTAAAGTTTTGCTTTGTAGGAATGATTTAATTGGTTGATTGTATCTTTGATCGACAGACACAATCGCTCAAATCTTACCTGAACTTGGTGAATCAAAGTAAACAATTCTTTTAGATTGTCCTTTATCCTTGCCTCTGCAGACGCTATAGTACTAGTTGTGCTGACATCTGATGGTGCAGGACTTGGGCCCTCAGAGTGAGCATTTTTACTGTTTGCCCCTGACCCTTTCGTTCTCCCCATATCTCTGCAAGATTTAAAATGAATCATGGTCAACCCATACCATAAAACCATGCATTATCACATAAACCTATCTTTACCACACCATCTGGTAGGTAAGAATTATACCTTGCAATTCTAAAGACTTGACTTTTGGTATATTGATATGTCAAATGTATTTTAATCAATTACTGTTGAGACTGTCATCTGCAGCCAGCCAAGGGACAGATCAAACCTAGCCGCATACGACATTTGGTTCCTTAACACAGATCAGTTTTCTTCTACAACCCTGTCGACATAGAGTAGTCATGATACAAGTGCATGACGTCTTCTTATCAGAATTGCCACATAAAATGTAAAAAAATGCAAAAAAGACAAGTGCTTATGTAACTGTATTCTGTATACATTACCTTTATGTATTCTGAACAAAGTACTTTATATTTAAGATATTCCATTACGACAGAATATTCCCTGAATATATAATTCTATGCATTGCTTGATCAACTTAGAGTAGAAAGAATATTTGGATAAAGTCCTGTTTAAAACTACCCATCTTTGTAATTTACAAACAAGAAACATAATTAGACTTTAGTTAGTCAAGTAGCATGACCATTCAAAGGGATATAGTTCAATTTGACAATTAAAGGTGACCACTGGCTACATACAACAGATTATCGCTATTCACGGTGATTTTATAAAGCAAATTGCACAGTATGTTTAACTTGATTTTTTATTTCTATAACACATTTTGTGTGGTACAATTTTACGTACTCATCATTTATTTTTTTTCCTTAAATCAAAGCTGATAAGCTGGAGCCCTTGGACTAGTCTTCATGGTTGTCTCAGGACAACTGCTGTCAAGCCCGCAAAGTTTTGTAGGTATCATCCTCCAGATAAGCACAATTTTAGTGTTTGACCTTGAGTTTTGAGCTTGAACTTGATACTATTCAAAAAATTCTTTCAAATGGCACATCTATTCATGATGGAGAACAATTGTGCCAATCATTTTGAAATCCATCCATAATTGTAGGAAAAATGATCCGGACAAGCACAATTTTAGTGTTTGACCTTGAGCTATGACCTTGAACCTATCCAAAAAGTTCTTTCAAATGGCACATCTCCTCATGATGGAGAATAATTGTGCCAATTTAATATGACATCCATCCATAATTGTAGGAGAAATGCTCCAGACAAGCACAGTTTTAGTGTTTGACCTTGAACTGTGACCTTGAACATGAAGCTATCCTAAAAATTCTTTCAAATTGCACATCTCCTCATGATGGAGAATAATTGTGCCAAGTTATTTTGAAATCCATCCGTAAATGTAGGAGTAATTGTCTGGAAAAATTTGGACAAATGGACTAACTAACGCACATACACCGACTTGTCATAGTGACAACTATGTCTCCCTCACCGCAAGAGGGCTCGACAAAAATCATGACAAAAAGGTAATATTTTACCTTTTGAATTTATTCTAGTTAAATGTGATGTAACTTGGAGGAATTAAGCATGTGAAGATACACCTAACTAAAGAACCCTTAACAAAGATGCCCCAAAACTTTAGTAACATGTTTTCACAGATCCTTGCTGCTTCCAGGATTGTTTTCACTTTTCTTTTGTAACTGGGTTGTGTATAAGGGATGCTTAAGTTATGGTATAACTTTATAAGTCCTGAAAATAACATAATTATTGAGTATTGGTTGCATCTAACACCAACTAGTCACCAGTTTGACAATGACTTCCACACCTTTGCAGATTGGATCCTTATTATGACAAACTCTTGTGGTAAATGTTGAATGCACTACCTGTTTCCATTACACCTAACAATGCAGCGATTATTTTCATTTACTTTTATATATTATAATATATATATACATGTATATATATGTGTGTCAGCTAGATTAGCGTTTTGCAAGCTCAAGATTACCACACATCAACTAATACAAGTTATAATCAACCATTTTTGGATGTCAATGATTTGCTTATTCCGCCCATACACGGTCCTTTGGATACTAAAATATTGTGTCTATAGCTTAAATTTCGTTGTTGTTACGGTAATTCTAAGGTCCTGCAGTGATTTCTATGAACAAGGGAGATTCCCAGGGATCAATGCTCAGGTCTTTTGGAAGCAATTTAGTCTTCACATTTTTGTATTTGCAGGTGATATTTAAAATTAATCTATCACAAATATCATTGTGTCTGAAACTGGGCTTAATAATTGCATAAAAACTGGAGTTACAACAATAATATATGTTTATCATTTTCTAATAGCTTTTCTTACAAGTAAAGTAACAAAACCAACGGATTTCAAATAATCATTAGAAATCAGCAGAATGCAGATATTTTGATCAATGGTAGTAAATAAATGAAAAAGACTGCTTTATTGATAATTTTTGTTTCATCAATTAGATTCAACAAAGAACAATGAATCCGAAAATCTTACAGCAGGTTTGTATTATGAATCCAGGTTAGAGATCCGAATAATAAATCACACATTGGCAACAATTAAGAGATAACCGAGTTCTGTGCACAAATTATACTCTGGGAAAATAGTACAACACGTGGCCAACTCTCTCAAGTTTGTCTCGTCGGTCTCCTTGATGTATGTTATGACCCTGATCTCTTGTGGGGAAGGATGGACAGACCCAACATTTTTGTGACGCCATAATACAGGCACCCATGTACAAAGAAACCCACTATGACTGTGATCTTTGTTTAAGTTTAAAATGGCAAGTGCTGAAATGGAAAATCTTGTTTGTGTGTGAGTGTATGGAAGGGCTTTGTGTGTATGTGTGTTTTGCAGAGGGTACTCAAGTAGGGTGCCCATTCACATACTGCAGTACATAATTCACTTATAATTACATCGGTTAACATACAATTCTTACACAAAGACGTGCATGAACGTTCAGAAAAACAAATGAACCATTTTGTGTGTGCCCATTTAAAGAGAAATTCTATGTGTGGAATTTTTTTCCTAAAAACCAAAGAAATTGAAAACAAAGAAGAAAAAATCACATCAGGAGCAAGTGATTTCCCTTTCATGTGAGGGCACCATCACTTCTTTCTGGTCTGATTTCATCTAGAGAATGGGGCTACCAACAGTTGGAAAAGTTCGTATAATGTGGATCCTAGTGGCCTAACCAGTTTGTTTTGAAATAAGTCTAAAGTTATTTTTCAAACAAATCGATAGATATCTACGTGTTTTGGGCAATCAATTGACAAGAATTCATACTATAGAATTTGTTTGAAATTGATTTCTCCCGTAAGTTCCATTGTACATGGAAGTCGGACATGACAAAATTGAGCCGTTTACTTAACGTTGTAGTTTTGTTTTAGCTACGTAATTTGCTGTCTGCAAAATGTCGTAACAAAAACCCATTCTATTTCTCTACAAATGGTGACTTTTGGACAGTAATAAGGCCATTTGATATTTTCTGTACCAGAATCAGTTCAATACATAAGTTTGAGCTAACAATGAGCTGACATGCCTGGTAAGGTCCACTCCAAAATGACATCCCCACCCTTGTAATTAGCTTATTAAGAGTTGTTTAGCCATCGCTCTATTATCCAATTCAAGCCTTCCAAAATCCAATAGCTAAGAAAAAGTGAATTGTCATAAATCAGCTTTTCAAAAAAAGGTTGGCTATCCTTCGCTCTAAATTTATCTGAAACTTGCACAAACGTGTGGCACTTATTCACTGATTATTAACAAGTTAAGTATATAACCAGAACATTGTCATTTGGTAAAGGGTTCAGATTTGTATGGTGTACCCTTAACTCTGAAAGTAAAAGGGTACACTGTAACCCCAGATTTTTCTTTGTACCCCCATTTCAAAACCTAAGGGTACATGTACCCCTAAAATGAAAACCCAGTGGGCATGCTGCTCAAGGGGGGTGTTACATCCTGGAAACATTCTGTAAATCCCGGAAATTTCATTCCAATGTCTTTGAATTGCAAAAATTATGGCATAACTGTTAAATGGACATCAGGTTCTGATCTGGCCTGATAGCTCAAGTGGTAAAGCAATAACCCTGTAAGAAAAGAATCTAGGTTTCTAGTCCCAGTCAGACAGTATGATTTTCTCCTCTATTTAGATTGGAGCTCAATGTAAATAATCCAATGTGATTATGTACTTGATGCTGTAGCTGTTTGTAGCTAAGATTGATACAAATTCTTAGTTGTGTGTGGGGGGTGTAATTGTAATAGAGGGTTTTTCTATTCCATTGATTTACAGATACCAACTTTAGATGTGGCCTGATAGCTCAATTAGTAGAGCACACATTCTGTAAGTAGGGATCCAGATACATGTGTATTGAACTTTGGCTAGGCTACTTTTTTTTGTTTCTACTTACACTTTGTCCACATTGTCAAATTGGGCAATGCTTTCCTATAGCTTGATCAGATCTTACCAAACCATGAAGTTGTTTTCAAGTTTTAATAAATTGTTAAATATTGAGGTAAAGGATAAGAAGGTCTATTGTTGCTATATAAACACTACAAAATTAGCAGACCAAGATAGATATGATTTTGTAAGCAACCCCCCCCCCGATAATGCACGAAATCCAGTGAATAAACATATATCGTAAAGAGATTCAAATTAATGTTTTATATTGCAATAGCTTACATACTTATTCTCAAGAGACCAGCATTTGATAATGCAAACGAGTTATTTCGAGGTGTAATTTTATCTGTTTATCAATCGCCACAAAATTTAACGTGGGTTATTTCCCTTCTTGTTAATATTAGACTGGACACTTGGCAGTCTTTACTATAGACTGGAGAATCTGTCCCATCTACGCTGCATCGTCAGACAGGCTCGCCAGTCAATCTTTACTAGGCTGGTAAATCTGTCCAAAATTGTATCTACAGATTAGGACAGACTCAGAAGTCAAAGTCTTGACTAGATAGAGCCTGTCCCAATCTTATGCATTCGCCACAACTCTATATCGAAGACTTCGGTGATCGTCAGAGGATTGCCGCATGCCAAGAAAAGTAAGTACCAAAAGTCCACTTTAAGAAACTGCAGCTAAAAGATCCTATCTAGCTATTTGTCCGTTAACATCTCATTAAAAGTCGGCAGCGAATAGCTAGATGCCTTTTCGAAATAATTGATTCAATTTTAATTACCTGCAGGGTCGTAAAAGGGCCGTTAACCGAAGTCTGGTTCTCAGTCAGGTATGTAGCACTTTCGACTAAGATAATTTCTCTACCATAACCCATCTCAATCCAGGTCTAGCGCGATAAACATTATTATAATGATTGTTACAATATTTGCCTTATTATTACTATTATTATTAGTTTGTTTTGATTATCGATGTGGTCTGTAACTAAGCTCAAACAAAAAATATGATAGAGACAGACAGACAGGGATTAGAACTGAGACGAGTTTATTATCAAACTGCACTAATTATGGACCGAATTGACCTCTGCTGAATATGACATATCTTAAATATTTGTCTCATAGGGCTTTCGGTTGGTCCTTTTCTACAGAACTGTCACAAGAAGTTTTAAATCCTGTCAATCGTAAGATTTCTTGTGAAATCTTCAAACCAAGGTTGGTAGACTATTTTCACCAAAATACTCATTTGAAAGCTATTGAAATGGTCTACTATACTTCTATTAAAAAGTTCAGAGTTTCGTAACATTTAGTCGAATTAAATCAGGGAGACATAAAAATAATAGGACAAAAATGATCAAATAACTTTTGATACGCAATACGCACGCAATCAAAGATGAATTTCATAATCTATTTATTTATGATACATATTCAAATATCCGGAAAAAAAAACCCGACCCCTTAAAAGAAATATTTCATTAGAACTAGTTCAATGAATGCATTAACTTATTCCTATGTTTAGAATTGATTGAAAGATCAATTTAGTGAAGAATACACAAAAGAAGTTTTCATACTGAGGACAAATATAGTACAAGATGGATATTTTCATATGTTAAGGTGAAATGTGAGTTGCTCAAGTTGATTGTTAATGATGAAAAGCTTCATTTGTTATAAATAATAACGACAGTCCTTCTGTTTCGTCGTTTGGCAACCAAAACCTCGTATCCACAGCTTGATCATTGATCGCCAAACGACGAAATATGAAAGTGTTGAAAGCAATGAAATCACGATTGGGCCCATGTATACAATAGACGAGATATATCTTCTATTATAATATCTATCTTAACCATCATACCAACTACGTTTTTTTTATTATTTAAATGTAATTCTGTAGGAATACACTTGTTTAAGATAGAAAATCTAGGGCCATTAGGTTTTGCAAACAATTCTCTTGAGATTCTTCATCCCTCGATCGGACTAAAAATAATTAAGTGTCGTAAGTCTGGTACCTGCTTATATAACCCACCATCTTGTCGTACAAAGGGCAGCGAATGTTCTACGTATCTATATTAGAGAAAAAGGTGATCTCGATATCCCTTCACTCGTAAGGATGATAATCCACCGACAATAGTTTTATTGACCGTTCAGTGGGGCATCGAATATCAGCTCTAATTTCCTAAATCAATTTGTCTTATATAGTTTATGTGAGTCTGCGCGTTGCCTTTCCAACCATTTACCATGAACGCCAAATAAAGGCTCAGATAATCATGTACATCCACACCGTCATCCTCATTAGTGAAGGGATATCGAGATCATCTTTTCCTCTAATATTTTAGATATCTTTTAGAAAAGTAGAACGTTCGACGCTATTGGTACGATAAGATGCCGCACCGTCTGACCAGAGCCCTCACTATTCGCTTTGTAGATAGCTAATGATTTAGGTTCCTTTAGAAAACCAGCAGTTTTATTCAAATAACTCAACATTACATCATGGGCCACGAAGAAACTATCTTGTACAATGGGGTGAATTGAGGGCAAGTTTGTATAAATGAACATAGAAAATTCATTTACAGCTACTTTCTTCGGGAAATTTCTGGTTGGAAGTGACTGATATGAAAATAGCCGAACTATTTTAAAAGAAAGACATTTCCCGGTTTTTTAATACGATTCAATATACAAGGGTAGTTTAATAAGAAATAGCCAGAAAACAGGGATTGGTCATAGATGAACAAAAAAAAATTCATTTACAATTACTTTCTTCGTGAAATTTCTGGTTGGAAGTGACTGGTATGAATATAGCCGAAATATTTTCTTTGAACGAGCACACTTTAAAGAAAAACATTTCCGATTTTTTTCTTTTCCTTTTTTTTTATATTAATATTTTTAATAGGATTCAATAACAAAGGTAAATTAATGAGAAATTGCCAGAAAACATAGATTGGTCTATCGCATAAATCAGTTTTTGAGAAAATGCATTTAGTTTTCGTCATGTTGGTCAAAGAGGATATGTGCTAGCTACAAACTAGCCTGTCTTCCAGGCTGTCAGTAAGTGCTTAGGTTTGAAAGTAACTAAGATACATCAATCCTGCAAATACATTTCATTCCTTTAAATTACCCGCCTTACGTCTCACAAACTGATCAGCAAAACAGAAAAAGATAACAGCTAGAGAAAAGAAACTTTTCAACTAAAATATAAGTATCAGTGAGACGGGGAGCGGGTCTAGTTACAATCCATCATCATCATTTCTATGTATTGACTTTTCCAAAAATAAATGCTAACACTTTCTTATAAATCCTTTGTTGTCACTTCCATTTGATAAATCACTTAAGATGGTATGACAAAGTATTGTAATTGTCATTTTATTTAAATTTATTACGCTTTGTTATGTATTACATGTTATTGTACTAATTTGTACAGTTGTTTGTCTGCAGATCAATTCTAAAGTGTTAAGAACGCAATAAAGGTGGAACAAATGTGGAACACTTAAATCCGATTTGCCATGAAAACCTAATGCGCCATCTGTGACGACACGGCTAAAAAGATTGCTATTTTCTGATTATGTACATCTATTACATGTGCAAACAGAGATATTTTTGTAGAACTTATGGAAAGAAAACAACAAAAGAAACATGTTACTCTTCACTATCCAAGTTATTCGTTCTAACGAAGAGAGAGAGAGAGAGAGAGAGAGAGAGAGAGAGAGAGAGAGAGAGAGAGAGAGAGAGAGAGAGAGAGAGAGAGAGAGAGAGAGAGAGAGAGAGTATTTTGTGACATTTATTTTTAAAAGTCGTATGTTGTATTTCTATTAAGAATATATAATTCAATGGCAAGTATCTTGATTTTTCTGTTAAGACAGATAAACATACAGATAGACAGACTAAAAAGGTTAATATATTAGAGAAAACGAGAATATTTAGAATTGCGATCAAGGAATGTTACCATAGAAACTCATCTTGGACTGGCACTTTACACTGATATACACAAAAATAATTGACCATTAATTGCCAATTTTCCAGGCAGCTGGAAGTTGGAGCATTCACAGAGAATGACTGGGGTATGGGGATATAGTGGAACCTAGAGAAAATGTGTTTGGGTTTCAAGCTCTTATTTCAGTCATGAACAAGTACGACACATATTGTGAATTTTGCGATATTGCGAATGTATCAATTATAAATATATTACTTCAAACTATAACCATCCGGGTGCAATTCTTTTACTAAATAGTTTTCATCCTGCCTTTGAAAGATGAGGGGACATATAATAAATCAGGGTTAAAGAAGACAACCATCAGCCGTCATAGTTCGCTCAGTCTGATCAGATCGTAAACTTTCGCAACTACTTTTCTCCCGTGACGATTCAGACATCTCTATATTTTCTTATAATGAACTCCAAATGTAAAATGAGTTTCGTGAGGTTTAACAACAACAACAGCAATAAAGAAAACACGGCGAAAGTTAAATGTTTCATCTCCGGTCAGTCTGCGCAGGGGAGACCATACACGAAACTTCAAATTCGTCGTGAGTCCTGAGATCCGCCGCCGGCAAATTTATGCTGGTTTGATGAACTTTGAAGACAAAAAATGGATAATCTCGCAAACAGTTTCCATCGCATAAGAGGTACTGTGCGGAGTGAGCAGGCTT